>RJWT010012727.1:0-22241 GCA_004365215.1 Cuniculus paca
AATGAGCTGAGATGAATGGCCTGGAGAATATACATAAATATCTCTACCCATTATGGTTCTCCTTTCAAATTCGATCTAGAATACACAACATCAAGGAAATGAATGGTTCCTCTATGAACTCTAATGATGGTGACCTTTAAGTTACTGTCTTCTGTCTCATGCTAAATAAGGAGCCAGCAAGTCTGGTGTCTACTGAGTCAGTCCTAGGAATCCTGCACAGCCCTCTCTGTCTTGCCACTGCCCATAAGCCCTTCACTAATACACACTGAATATCAAATGCACTGCAAATTACCAACTCTAAACCACACCAAGTTTCTCCAAATGAGTTTTCATGTCTTTTTCCTAAAACTATATTCTTCAAGAATGAAAATATAATTATAAGTCCTATTTAAAGCAAGCTGGTTGATAAGCTATTACTACTCTACACGTGATTCAAAAGTTTGGTCCTGTGAATTTTTCTTTTTTTTTAACAAAAGGAAACTTCATAAAGGAAATAACAGCTCATCAAGTAAGTGATCACTGAGGCACATAAAAAAAATATATATTCAGGAGCCCGGGATGTAGCTCAGTGACACCGCGCCTGCCTGGGAAGCACGAGGTCGTGAGTTCAATCCCTAAAAAAAAAAATTTTTTTTTTTCTGGCACCAGGGATTGAACTCACAACCTTGCGCTTGCCAGGCAGGTATTTAGGCCACTGAGCTAGATCCCCAGTCCATATATATATATATACAAATTGTTTACTTTTAGAATTGTGCTTAAAATTAACAGCTATATTATTAACAGCTAAGTTAGGATTCTCTATTAAGACCACTCATGTCTAAAAAGATTGAAAATGATCAAGATATGTTTCCCAATGTGAATGTAACTGTTATAAATCATAAAAATACATTAATAATTTTTTTAAGATCATTCATTTCTATAGTGCTACAAGAGCCTGAATTTCTAATTTCAGGAATTTTTGGGCACACTTACCCATTATAACACACAATCATACATAAAATTCTGTCATTACTTTATGTTAAGAGTTAAGACTGTATTTTGAAAGGAGCCAGTACAGCTCTGTAGAACTAAAGGAATATTACTTTTTGATAGTACTTTTCCCCATTTTCACTCTGAAGTCCCTGGTAGTCTTATTGTTTGATGGCCATACCAGCTCTTCCCAACTCCTTTTCTTATATCTTCTTTTCAGGACATCATAATTACTAGTTTTAAAATATTCAAATTGCACTCATTAATTTCTGCTAAGTTGGCTTCTGACTTCCCTATTTCTAGTAATGATACGGTTACATTTCAAATCCCAGCATTAAATTTTGTAATCATCTTAGTTTTTTTCTCTCCTTTACTTACTGTTGTAACCCTTTAATCTCACCTATTTAAAATTCTCCTACATAAAATTCTCCAACAGCTTCCCATTATACCTGGTTTGAAATTTACTGTTTTGACTCTGGCCCACCAGGCCCCATCTATTCTGGTCCCTACCTATCTCTATGGCCTTGTCCCCCATCACTCTTCACTAACAAGTTCTAGCAACCTTGCTTTTCTTTTTCACAGACAGGGTCTTGTTATGTTGCTCATGCCGTTCTTGGACACAAGCAGTTCTCCTCCTGCCTCAGCCTCCCGAGTACGCAGGACCACAGGTGCCTGCCACCTCACCTGGCTCCTTTCCATTTCTTGAGCCTGAACCATGTTGCCACCTTCAAGTCATTTGTACTTGTTTCTTCTTCCTAGAACACTCCACTACTTTGTTTTCTATTTCCGTAACACTTTCCATGAATGAAATTATCTTTCTGTTTGTCTATTTTTGTCTCAGCTCCCTATTTCCTGAGACAAAGACTGCCTTGCTTAATATTGTGTGCTCAATATCTACAAGCATGCCTAACATATAGCAAGTGTTCAATGAATATTTTTTGATTGTATGAGTGCCAGTTTGTCACCATATGTCATCATTTCTGCCCCTTCACGCATTCTCACGTTTTCTTTTTATTTTGTCACTGCTGTAGCGCAATGCTATTCAATGTAATGTGAAACACAAATGCAAGCCAAATACTTAATATTGAATGCTCTAATAATCACATTTTAATAAGGCCAAAATATGCAGGTGGATTAATTTTTAAATTTATTTTATTTATTCCAATAGGATCAAAATACTATCATTTCAACATTTAAACAATACAAAAACGATTAGTGCAATGATTTTTTTGTATACTAATCTCCAAAATTTGATGCATACTTTATTCCTACAGCATACTTCAATTCAGACTAGTCATGTACCAAGTACCCAGTAGCCACATATGGCCAGTGACTTCCATACTGGCTAGAGCAGAGCTAGCTAGTGTCCTCATTGTCTCTCACATCAGCCTTCTTCTAAATACTCCTTCCTTCCCTTCATCCCACACTAATTTTTCTTCCACAGTAGTCTCCCATAGTAGTCTTCCTAACCCTCATCTAAACTTTCAGGGGTTTCCCATCACCTAGCAAAACCCAGACCCTACAGTTAGCAATGAGCATCCACCCTGCCTCTACCCACCCTTCACATAGGTCTGACAGTAGCACCCCGTTTTATCATGTCTCGACCTGTATTTCCCTCAAGCTGAGGCTCATGACATTCTCTCCATCTGCAGAACCTAGCTTTCCCCCTTTCTGCTCCTTCCTTACCTGTGGGGACCCTACCTCTTCGGGGCATATCCCATAGAGCCTGCTGGTATGACTCCCCTAATGCCTGAAATACTCTACATTGTGCCGTCCTCTGTACATTATTTTAATACTCTGCTTCAAATTGTAGATATTTGGACTACCTTATCTCTCCTATGAAACGTAAACTCTTTAAAAATGTGTCTTGTTTTAGTTTTATTTTTAATTATGAGCATGAGTTGTACCTAGAAAATATCGAAGAAATATTTTCCCAAAAAATAATTCTAAACAAATTTCCTACTGACATTATCAAAATTTCTAGCACATTCTTCCACAAAGTTAATTGAAAATACCAAGAGAACAGTACTGAAAAATCTCTGGGTCTGAGTCCGCTGTTTGTATCCAAAGGAACAAGCAGAAAGGTACAGCACAACACGGCCTCCCTTTCTCTCACTGGATACTTCTGCGTGCTACTCTTACTTCAATGTCCAGGAAAATGCAAAATGAGAAATGCACTACACCTATTCCTCAAGCAATCTCTGCTAATTTCTAATTTTGGGGGCAAAAAGTAACTAGAATGATAAATGCTATTTTGCCTGAGAAACTGGAATCACAAAAGCAAGATTTAGACAATGTAGCTCTTATGTGCCTGAATTCCAACATATTCTTTATTATGACAAAAATCAGAAATAAATGCTATTCTCATCTGAGCCTTTCATAAATGCCCAATTAAGTATCAAAGAGTCCTATGGGTTTGAACACCTTTGGTCCCACTATCACTCCTGTGGAGCAGAATATTTTCTACCCATGTTTACACTTCTAAGATCATGTCTATATCTGTCTGATGGCCTCCCTGAGTCATCAAGAACCAGGTAGATAAGAGTAATTTTTCACTTGTATTGCAGGGGTCACGGTGGTCAATCACCAACTCAGAGCACTTCAGGATCACTTTCCCAGGATGGTGTTCTAGTTGCGTACATACCCCAAGACCTCTTTCTCCAGGTTCTCCTTTTTGAGCATCACCCTGCAACAAATAACAAACAGTCAAAATTCCACAGTCCTGCAGGGTGACTGATCACTCGATAAAATGTATTATTCAGAAGTCCCAGACTGATAGGTTAACCCAATTAGGGAATCCTCTGAAGCCTTTAGCATTGACGTTTTCTCCATGTAATCTAGAAAATAAATAGCAGGAGATAAACACTGCCCTTTTGGAGTGAAGCCAGATGTGCAGGGTGCAGACTCCAGGTATATTTTTGCAGCTTAGCCCACATCTTAGTTTAACCACATTGGTTGTTTGTCTCAAACACAGCATTGTATTTGCTTAGAGCCAGACACCCTGGCTTGTCTCCAAAAGACTTGGGAATGTTTTCCAACATATCCACAAGGATGATTGCTATAGTTCAGCAAGAGTTAGGAAAATAAATTACGGGGCACAAAATTACAAACCAAATAAATGACATGTGCACACTGATTAATAAAAAGGTATTTAACACAACAAAAAGGATAATGGCATCAATTTAGAGCTACATAAGATGAGTAAGTAAATATAGGGTCGAGTGTGTGTGTTTTTGTGTGTGTGGTAGAGTGACCCAAGAAGACTAAACAATTCCTTAGCAAGCAGACAATAGCAAAAAAAAAAAAAACTTTCATTCATAAACATTTTTCATTACCTTCACAAAAACATTCTCAGAAATTGGGTTGGATTAAAGTCTCAAGTATTTGAATGCCTCTACTGTATTGCCTAACTGCTTTTCAATATGTTTTTGTTGATTTATTTTTGCAATAAAAAGCAAATCAATTTCACTACCACATCACTATCATTAGTTATTACCATTTTAAATTCCTGTGTTAATTGCTATAAGAAGCTTTTTAAAAGTTTGAAATCTACAAAAACCAACTATTTAAACTAGAAAACTACTTCATTTAAATAAAAATCCACTGGATTCCTAAGTTTCTAGAATTGAAATATTTAGTATTAAAGGATATCTTATTGTATCTATTTAAATTTAAATTTCTTTCATTACCTAATAAAATTAAATGTTTTTCTATTTCTTTACTTGTTTTATTTTCTCTTTTGAAATTTATTTGTGTCCTTTGCTCATGTAATTATTAGTAGTTTGACATTTTCTCATCAATTTTGTATGGTTTTTATGTACTACAGAAATTAACACAATCTCTATTGTATTTGATACAAACAACCCCCATATGTCTTTCTCATTTTAATTATTTTTTATTACACAGAATTCTGTGCTCAATTTTCACATAGTTATATCTACTAATCTCTGTCCTTGTGATTCCTTCAGTTTTTCTTAAATTTGGAATGCTATTATCCCAAAAATAGTCTGAATAGGTAACTTTTTTAAATGTATGATTTTTTATAGGTATACAAAAAAATAATTAGGGAAGATGTTCTAAGACTGGGAAATCACCTAGTTTTTTTCTATTATTATTATAGGTCAATTATCTTTAAAGCAGATCCATAAAAAACACAAGTACCAATATTAATCTGATGTGGTACATGAATTAGTGGTTTGTGAAAAACTGTCCTAAATTAACTTGGACCACTATTATTTAAGTAACAGTTTTCACTTATTCAATGTCCCTAGATTTCCTAAATTTCCTGACCAAAATATTCATGTTACTCAGAATTTGCAATTGCAAATTAGTGCAAACAAGATAGATAATGTAGGAAGTGAATATACTGTGTTCGTCACGAAAATTATCAGATTCCAGCTATACACCACTATATTTTATTGTCTTAATCCTTATTATTTAAAGAAATCTAGAAGTTTTACTGGTTTAAAGGAAAGTTGTTCATTTACCGGGTTTCCTTTTGGTCCTCGTTCTCCTTTGATACCTGGGTTTCCATGTGTACCCTGAAGGCAAAGGACAAAAAAGTTACCTTGAGCAAATGTTCTATTAGTTTTCTATATTTTATAATAATTTCTGACTAGCTACATCTCACAAATTGAAGGAATATAAAAAAACCTTGACCAGCCAAATAGACATTAAACTCTTTTCTCCTCTTTACAGCACTAGGAAAACTGCACTGTCTTGAATAGATAGATTCACTAGATTTGCTAAAAGAGGATGTCTCTCTCTCTCTCTCACCACCAATTATTTCTTTCCCCTAAACAGCTCCTGTTCACATGCTTTGCAAAGAACATCAAACTCACCAAGATTCAAAAGAATGACCAAACAGGTAGGAAGATGAGAATGGCTCCTATTCTTGCTTCATTTTGGACCTCTTATTATAACTCCTCCCTACACACATCATCACTTTTAAAAGAACCCAGCCAGCCTCCCTACCTTCAGTCAAAGAGGTTCCAATATCCAGGGGACACTCTCTAAAGATAAAAGAAAGGAACCCTCCTATTCTGTTCCAGAAAAAGTATTTTGTTCTCCTATTCTCAAGCCACCGAAAAGCTTGCTTTTCTGAAACTGTTTTTAGGGGCACTCAATACACATTAAGTACCAGCTCTATGGGTTATAGAGCCATGACAATATTGAATGACTAAAAGTCTCAATTTAGCTCAGCAATTGTTATCTTTCTTATTATCACTCTTTGTTTTAAAAAATAACTGGCTGTCTCTTCACCTGGCAAACTCTTGGTGTATTAAGTGTAAACTAAAACGTAACAGGAAGGGAAGGTTAAATCTTTGCTTTAGCCAAAATCAACTCCACAGCTGCCGCATATCATATGATGTACCTAAATTTTATTTCGAGGGAAAAAAAGACAGTCTTCCCAACTCCTTAATGCCTTGCCTAGTAGAGTGGTTTGAAAAAGTATAGGCTTTGGTCTGAAGTCCCACGATAAAATGTGTTGTACTTGAAAACATTCACAGTGCACATTCCCCTCCCTGTCTCCAAATATAAGCTTGAGTTCACAAATTTTATCTACACATTTTGTGAAACATCATCCCCAGGTTTCTGAACTCTATGGATAAGGTTTTGAGTCACACAAATAAATGAAATACTGAATAACTGGGATGCTTTTTGATTATATCTGTCAAGAGTGATGTTCAGAATCTCCAATAGTCCTGATGTCATTTCAGATGTCTTCCAAGTATAAACATAGCAACTTCCAGACACTCGGCCAGAATGCAAAGGAAGAACTGCTTTGGGGATGATCTAACCAAATACTGAATCATCATATCAAATCCTGACACTGTCACCGACTTCACCTTACCCACAGTGCCTTCATCAGTATTCTTTTCATGCAGACGCATGGTGCTGCTACTGCAAGAGAGAACTGTGTTTCTCGTTTCTAACGGGATAAAGCTTTGCCTAAGGCATTGATGACTTTGCATTCTTTTTTGGTTTTGAGAAATTCTGGCCCCAATTATCAAGTAAGGAATGACACCGAAAAGTCCTTCCTGAAAACAACTCCATTATTGTTTTATCAGTGCCTTCCTCAGCTATAAGTGCTGAGGAATGATGTACTCACAGGAGGCCCTGGATCACCTGGATCCCCCTTCTCGCATTCACAAGTCTTGCGTTCACACTGGGTCAATGAGGAAATACAATGTTAACATACAGTGACATACAGTATAGGGTAGTATTTCAAACCAGCATATGACTAACTGGAACACTTGGAGAAAATTCACCTTGTAAGTATATGGAGATTTTGCTGTCTCTATTAAATTATTCCAGGCAAACTTGGCTTAGTAACAGGCAGCTACTAAACTATTACTAAATCTTGCTGTAGTTGAATGAAATAGACTTATACCAAAACATATATAGAGAGAGAGAGCGAGAGAAAGAACAGTTAATGTATAAAAATAAACATTTGCAGTGGACTTTAAAATTTTACTCTTTCTTTTCTAACATATCAAAGCTCAGTAATATAACAATATTAAATTCCGCTTTATTTGGCAAAATAAAACATTTGACTTATACCATATTTTATCCAAAATAAGATGAATATTTTTCATCCTAACATCACTGAAGTCAGAATGAGTCTTCTAATAGCTGGCTAACAACTCCAAACATGTCAAAGTCATTGTTTTCTGCACACATACTTCAAAACAGAATAAAACAGAAGAAACTCCCAGAGCACTCTTAATAATTGCTGTTTATTAATGTTTTTAATGTTGCAGGGACCAGTATATTGTTCGAAAAACAAGGCTATCACCAACTCACACAGAAAGTGATACAGAAGATTTAGGTTCTGATGTGAAGGTTTAGAAATAATCACTTTTTTCTGCTTATATTTGCATTACATGTATGCACTAAAGGAATTCAGAAATAAAAACTCTGTACCTACATATATCTATAGAGACCTTTTCCATAAGTATAAAACAAAAATTGTAATGAATGAGAAAGTATTTGTATCATAGTTTAATTGACAAGGATTTTTCCTTTCTTGATGGTACATAAAATAATGGTGCAACTGACCATGTATAACTCAATTAAACCTGATGATCGACAAGGTTGGGTTGGTTTCTATGACTTTATAGAACAATGCTTGTAATTGTCCTGTTGTTTATAAAGCAGCTTGTTGAACACAGTTCAGATATTCAAAACTCTTTGCTTTAAGAAATGCCTGTCTAGCTCACAAATCCTTGGCAAATTCATGATCATCTATTCTGCTAAATCCTAGCCAACTGATCGCTGTTGGCTGGCTTCCTTTGCCACGCGCCCTGGCTGCCACTCTTAGGCTTCCCTTTTTTTCAAAAGAATGAGCTTAAAGTGATCCTCAATAGTATGCAGCAAGGGGCAACTCTAAGCTTTGTCTTTTAGCGCTAGCCTAATTGAGGCCAACACCACGAAGGTTCACAAAGTAGAAACCTTCAATAAGAAGCTAGATTCAGAGATATGCTTAGAATAAAGGAAGCCATATCAAAGTAAGCAAAAACTATGCCCTTTGGTTATCAATGATTTCTAAAATCATCTCCTGAATCATTAAATGGTCCTTATTGTTTTCTAAATTTTCCAACCTGCAGTGGGTATGGTGATATTAAAAAAAAAAAATCAGATGTCTGCCTAAAAAAACAGCTCATATTAAAAGGAATTAAGCATTTTTATTTAGTCACACATTATCTTCTAATATGAATTATAATGCCAATTTGATAATGCAAGCTTTTAGAGTAATTCTTTGCAGGCAACCCAGGCGGTGCTTACCTTCTTTTCAAACAAAATATCCTATAAGAGAAAAAAGAATGAAACATGAACTCAATTAATGGTTCTGCTTCCACTTTCTTATTAGTCTTAATTATTCCCTATGGGATATGCAATTTCCAAGAAGAAAAGCAATTCAGTCTTTTAGCCTTGTAAAAGCAATAAAGTCTACCAACCACTCAAGGAGTGCTCTCAGCCATGTAATAACAGGAGACCCAAAGGGTCACATTAAAAATCACTGTATTTTCTAGGAATCTTATCCTATTATATTCTATGTTTTATCTTTTGTTGGGTTTTTTAGCAGCTGTATAATCTCCATAATTTAGCTACAAGCTTACCCAGTCATGAGAAGTTCTCACTCTTGCAAAGACTGAGACAGAATACATAATCATGTATTTTCTTATCTTCTATTTTTCCCATTTATTTTTAGCTTTAGAACATTAATTCTAGAGTCATAACTTCACAAAATATTAGTGGGCCTTAATAATTTTATTACATCTCAAAACGTGAAAATTAGAAAGCCTGATGGCATTTTTTTAGATGATCTAGGTTAGGGAAAGAACCTCAAATATGATACTCTATTTATAAAAGTTTGACATAGGAAACAAACTCAGTTTTTAAATGTTAACAATATTGTACTCAGCAGCACGATGCCTTCCTGGCAAGCACAAAGTGCCAAGTTCAATTCCCAGTACCAAAAACATTTAAAAATAAAAAAATTAAATAAATATTAACAATATTAAAAATAATATTTTATAGAAAATTCAAACTGTGTGTAGCAATTTGCATTATGTATAGAAGACATACATTTATAACTTGTCACTTCAGGGGAAATTTTAAATGATGGAAAAATAAAATATCTTTCATAGTAAAAAAATAGTCATTATGAAATATATACATATATAATATACACTAAATATATTTTATTATATTTATGACCTGAGAAGTTGATCAGGTCCAGTCTCTCACTTTATAATAAGGCAACAGATTAGGAGCCACAGAGATGACTTGACTGAGGTCACACATTTGGGGAGAGTCTCCTGATAATCTATAGGGCCACGTATACTCACCTACACAGGAATGAATTAACCAGAATATTTCTCACAATTCTTTTAAATGCACAGTTTTACAAAACTATCATGATCTGGTTTTTGTCCAGCACGTAGGCCTCCCTAGGTCCTGCAGTTTAGTGACATGCTGGCCTGACAAATGCACTGAGCACCATGTGGGAAGACAGCATGAGAAGGAGATTAACCAGTGCTAATGGATGGGATTAATCCTTTCCTAAAACAGAAATTATGTGCTAATTTAATGATTGAACTCAGAGGGAGCTTAGATATGGTAAAACAGAAATCTGAAGTAGAAAAGCTCTGGGATATTTGTTATAAGATATTAAAAATTATAAGAAAATCAAAGATAAATGAGAATGTGCATCTGTATGGAAGAGTCTGCATCCTTTTAGTTCAGTTTTTTGCTTTATCTTTATCTACGTGCGAATTAAAAATAAAGTAGGGAAAAAGCAAAAACTTTTAAGTGATTCTAATGATTTCATGGGAGAAAATTAGACTAGGAATTAAGCATCTTTCTGGGTTTTCATCCTGTTTCAGCCATTAATAAGTCATGTGTATTTGGGCAAGACCAGGTAATTTTTCCCATATACTGTATAAAAAGAGGAAATGTTGACCACATATTCTCAGGATTTATAAAACTCTGGCCATAGGTGCTATTTATAAAAACTCAAGTCTTGTCTATCACCTCTCCAATATGATTTTAAATTCCTACACGAATAAGTGTAGGTTGGAAACAGAGTATATAATTGAATATTTAAGAGCTAGTAGATCATATGGAAAAATGGGAACTCAGATACATGGAGGTCCCAGTATAAAATTGTACTTCTCTTCCACACAGTATTTGGTGCTGCCTGCAGTGCTTACAATGTGCTTATCTCTAGGCTGCCAGGATGATTCTCATTTTCACCTTATATTCATCTATCCCTTCCAGATAAACCCTAGAGATATCTTTGCACTTGTACCTTTCAACATTCATTGTCTTTTTCCCCTCTGCAAACAAGTTTGTGTGAACTTATGATGTGGTTTTTTTATGAAAACACAAAATTTCATAACCAAATAAGACAGTAACAGTAGTTAGTACACTGGATATCATTTTCTTCAAAGTAGTTACTCAGAGTACAAGACATAGTAATGGTAAAAAATTCAAAACAATTAAAATATCCATCAACAGAGGAATGGATCAAAAAATGAAATACTACTCAGCTGCTAAAGTAAATGCTTGGATCTATGTAATTCAACATGGTCAAATTTTTAAAAACATTGAGTAGAAAAGTAAGTATCAGGTTATATGTACAATATAATCAGAATTCTGAAAATATTTAAAACATACATCAGAAGCTTATACCATGAGGAAGGAAAATGTAAAAAGAAACTCAAAAGGACCTTATAAAAGGCAATTTTAAAAACTCTGATAATTCAAGTAAAATTGTAATATTTGAAAATGACTACTGAAACTTTTTAAAATTCCAAGTTTTGTCATTTTACACTTTTAAAATAACCAATATCCTTATCAGTTTTTAAATTCATTAATTTGTTCTGTCTTTTATATAATTTTATACTTTTTTCAGCTCTTCCCTTAAAAATTAAATTTTTGTTTTGTTTCATTTGCTCTTTAAAAATATGTGCCATAAGATTTAAAACTACAGCACAAATAACTATTTTTGGAACTCATTTGATTTTGTGTTTGCTGCAATATATATTTCTATGGAAACAAAAATGGACCCAAAACTACACAATGGATAAGACTGTTTCACACAAGAAACAAAGTCCCATGCCTAAGGGCACTTTTAGTCTATAAGCCCCAGGAACAGAGGACGACACAAAGCAGCGTAGGAAGGAGGCTAGGGATGGAGCAGTCAGTAACAAGTTTGTTTCTTGAATTAGGCGGGATTTCTGGAGGACTTGCAAAAGACCAACTCATTGATGGTAGGCCATTCTATATGTCAAAGTTTATAAGAAAAAGAGTCATAAAAACTAGTGTGGGCAATAAGACAAAGCAAGCAGTGAGGAAGGACATTTAACAGGAGTGGACAGAAGGCCCCACGTGGACTGAGCTGGATGCCTTGGGAAGTAGTGAGGGCCTCTATGTAGGCAGAGAGTCAGGCTGTAAGGACAGTAGCTGGGAGCCCAGGGTCCAAGTTAGAGGTTCTTTTATGGTCTAGTTGGATCATGGAGTTTCAGTGCAGAGCAGAAATAGAGAAATGTCATCGTAAGAGCAAAAGGTGCATTTTGTCAAAAGATTCACCTTTTCATGGTGCTGTATATGTCAAAGGAGAAGGATAGAGTGAAACTGTTAGATTGGTGGAAAAGTATAAGTTCAGTGCTAGGAAAAGGTTAAAGAAAACGTGAGAAAGAGATGAAGTGACAAGCACTATATTAAATAGGATGAAAATAAAGGACTTTGTGGGCAATGATAACGAATACCATGACCAGAAAACAAAACCCTTCGACTTGATATAATAGCAAAACTGCTAATATATAATTGAAAAAGAAACAGAAATAAGGCTCTAAAGGAAGTCTTGAAAATGAGCGTAGTATAATTAATAAATAAATAAAGCATATGGCTCTAAAGATGATAAAGAAATTACCAAATTAATTCCTGACATAATGGGGGGTAATACCATAAATTTATATTTTTCTTAAAAATCTTCAGAAAAAGAGACTAATTTGTCACAATCTTTATTCCCATAAAGGCTATTTAAATAATTACATTAAAGGTAATAGAGGAAAGTTTTTTTTAAATTTTCACACATTCTCTCTTACTTTTCTAAAGGACCAAGTAACACATCTGAGACATTGAATTTGCTTCTGATGTTTCAATACTATTGTGTAAATCATAGTAAACTAATGATAAAAATATTTTGCACATTCACTTCATTTAGAACTTTCCTATCTCTTGGGTAATTCAGAACAAAAATGTCTTCATGAGATTCTTACATGATACTTCCTACTAGAACTGTAAAAGGGATATACAATAATATTGTGATTTATCTTGGCTCCTGTACGACCTATTATTTTGGACAATCATGTCTATTAAATTCAACTAGATTCTTCTGTAGAATAAAAAGTAATACATACATTGCTGATCTATAAGACAACTCAGATTAATTTCAAATCTTTATGTTGGGTAAAAGAAACCTGACACACAATCTTTAAATTTACTTACATAAGATTCTATATAGTGTGCACTAATCTAGAGTGACAGAAGTCCTATCAGTAGCTCAGGAGTAAGGTAGATGTGTATTACCAAGAGGCACAAGGTGACATGTGGGGGTGATGAGAATGTTTTGTTTTCTAATTGTGTTGATGGTATCTGATATCATAAATATTTACAACTGTCAAAACTCACAGAATTGTACACTTTAAGTAGATCCAGTTTTGTACTTAAATTATACCTCACTAATATTTTTGAAAAATAATAACTGCAAAATACAAGGTTAAAAAATCAACTAAAGATATAATAATAGAAGCAGGTGATGAATTTTTCCAATGACCTGATCAGGAATCAGGTTCCACTTCATGGGTGGTTGCTATTTAGAGCATTGAACTTGGTGTAGCATTCTCTGAAGTGCCTAATGAGCACTGTGGACCTGGGAAGTGTTTTCAAAGCAGAACTTTCTTTTAAGAAGAGGATTATTCACTGAACTCCCATCTGAACAAACACAGGATGCTAAGGAAAAGCACTGTTGCTGGTCATTTTCTGGTTTCCCCAGAAACAAACAGTTCTGCCTTCAGTCTTCTGCCCGGAGCCTGTCTCCTAGCTGGGCAGGAGCTGAGTCTAGGGGGAGTAAGAACATCCTGAGCCGGCACATCTGGCCACACAAGGAGCTGGCTGCCCTGCCTCTATTGCAGTAGCTCTTCTCACGCTCATGTTCAGACCGAGATTCTCTTCTACATATGTTGGAACATTTCATTTTCAGTTGAGTGGTGAAGACCTCTTAACTGTGGGCACAGACAGTGCTGGGTACACGCTTCCCTTTCACACAAAAGACCTACTTGGGATGAGTGCTCACCTCAAGCATCACAGGGCTGGGCTCATCATCTCTGTCTAAGGAAAGGCAGAACTTCCCCCATGGACCCTCTACCACCGAGGATAAAAACATAGAAACAGTAGTGACTTTTGACGTGAGATGTTGTTTAACTGTTTCAGCACAATTCTGATTGAGAAAACCTTAGAAAGTGTTACTATTCCTCTCTGAATATACTTCACAGGGCTAAGCATGCATGATCTGGGGTCTTGGTTAGCCTTAAATATTTATCTATAAAATGGAATGATAGTAATAGTTGCTAAATTATAAAATTGTGGCAAGTACCCATGAAATAAAAAATGTAAAGTACTCAGAGTGATGCCTAATACATGGAAAGCACTCAATGCATGATATTATTTAGGTAGGAAAAATTCAGGTTTCATGCTAAACACAACTAATACTAAAAAGGTAAGGGCTGAGAAAAAGATTTGGGAAGGGACAAAAGGATCAAAACAATCTTTGAATTAGGGCCTAAATTTTCTTTGTAACATATGGAAATATAACTATGAAATGCTCAGTACCTACAGGACACATTTATCCTTCCTTCTCAGAAATCAAAGAAATCAGTTTTTTTAAGAAAGTCAATTTTTAACACTTAACAAATCAACCAATTTATCTCCAGTTTTCTCCTTGAGAAATGTAGTGAAGAAGGATTTCTTCTTTTATTGCTTTCCTTTGTGTTTTTCAAAGCAGCAAAGACAGATTCTCACATATAGCTGATCAACCAATACAAAAAAGCACAGACAAAGCTAACCGGACCAATCGAATGGGATTTGTTGATCTGCTGGAAGAAATTGTTGGCTGACTGAAGATTACAGATGATTTTAAATTGGATGGGCTTCTTAACCTTTGAGAAACAAGGAGGTAACTTTTAAAAATAGTAATCTGGGGCCAGCGGTTAGCTCAGTGGTGCAGCACCTGCCTGGTAAGTGTGAGATTCCTGGTACTCCCTCCCACAAAAAAGAATTTAAAAATAGTAGTCTGTGGATTTTGCTAAAGTAGTGCAATGCAGCAATCGGTGAGACAAGAAAGTAAAAGATATTTCTGTGGATGTGGAATGGGAAGAGACAAATTTAGTTATAAAAATAGCAGACCGCAAGTTGACCACAAGTCAGCAGTGTTCATAGTCTTTAGATGTCTGAACAGAAGCATGAGGTATGATTAGAAAGTAATCCTTCCAAAATCCTCAGCATTGACAACAATAAACTTCAGAATGGTATGTCAAGGAACGAGCCCCATATTTTCCCAGTTTATTTGGTATCAACTATCAAGGAAGTAAAGAAAGACTTCAGAAAGTTTCTTTTTTCTTTTCTGTTTCCAAAGAGAATCCTATTTTTGTTCATCTTTTAGCATAGTATCTATCTTTCTAGAATTTATTACCAAAATATCAAAATCATGATGAGAAGCACAAAACCAGTTCATTAGGTACCTACCAGGCGATCTCGAATTTTATCTACAAGGGTCGGATCATTCAGCAGCAGGATGGGTTCGTTAGGTGAATTCCCAGATATCAAACGAAGTTTAGCTTCGTTGACTACAGTGGAAAGTCCAATCGTGATGAATGATATTCCTGAAATTCTAGCATCTTCAGAAATACTTTGAACATCTGGACTCTTTGGATGATCAATGCCATCTGTCATCAGCAAAACCACTTTCACACCATCTTTACGTCCTTCCCTCTTAAGTAGCCTTGTGGCATTAGAGATGGCATAATAAGAGAAGGTACCTTGCCCAATTAAATTCATAGACTTGACCCTCTGCTTAAATGTCTGCAGGTCTTTCCAAGAAGAAAAAGGTGGATTGATAAGGACAGAGCTGCTAAACTGAAGGGCTGCCAATTTGATGTCATATTTCAAGGAGCGACCTGGGATCAACTGGAAAATTTTGTCACTCAAGTGATCCACAAAATCTTTCTGCTTATCATACAGGAGAATTTTAGAACTTTCAGAACTGTCCACGATGAAGACAACATCTATGAAGCAAATGGAGTCTGAAATGAAACAAAAAGGTTAGACAACACAATGGTCTCTGCTCACTGGTCAACATTGTATACGGCGGGTCCTGACTTGGTGTGCAGTGTGCTGTGTGCTCTTTGTTATTGAGAGGTCAGTGTGTTGAGTATTCCAGACACTCTGAATGACGAGAGGTCACTTTGGAGATGAGGCTTAACTTGTAAAGAACTAAATCTCTTTCAAGTTGAGCACATCTTTACCCCGTAGCATCATGCAAATCAAAAGCAAATAGATCAATAAAATACCATATTTCTCAACATTGTCTCAGTGTTTAACCCACTTAAAGTGAGAGGAAAAGAGAGTCTGTCACATTTTAAGAATTCAACAGACATGAGGCAAAGTTGTCTAGAGCTAAATAAACAATGCTGTAATTCTCATATTGTGTTCCTATTACTGGGTGCCCACTTTGTCGTATTGCTGTTGTTGCTCTTAACTTTATTAAAATCAAGGGTGAAAATGACTGTACAGCTTTATACTCAAAAAAGGAAAAGAAACTTATTTTGAAAACAGAGAATTTAAGTTTAAATTCTACCTCTGTTTCTTATTAATCTACTTATGGCCTTAAATGTGTCACCCAACCTCTCAAAGCTTTAATTTCTTTCTTTATGAGAGTGGCAGTATTAGGCCTGTTTTACAAGTGAGGCCCAAACAATATAATAAATTCACAAGTGCTCTAAAATCTCTGATGTGTTCCTGAAAAGGAAGATGTATTAATTATGTCAGGGTAGAACATCACAAGTATGTATGTATACGGTTTGCTATTTGCATCAAATACTATCAATTCTCACCTTTTTGGCTAAGATGAAGTGAACATCAAGTGCCATTAGGAAATGATAAAGCATACCAATATTTTAACAGGATAAAAACTAACAGATAAAAACTACAATAGAATCTTTATTACCCTGGAGATCATTTTTCCTTGCAGGTGAATTTAGCTTTGATCCTTTTCTTCTTTGTCCATATACCATTTGGCTGATAAAAGGCAACAAAAGCAGGAGGCAGGAGGTAAAATATCTGTTCCACATTATGATAGATGGTGAAAAATCATCTGCCTGGGGGCACCTTGAAATAGAAAAATCAGTCATAAATACTTTAATAAATTTGCTCTTTTTAAATGTCCAACTTATAGTCAAAAGCTGGCAGACAGAAGTTTTCATTCACATTTCTAGAAAAACATTAATTTATTTTTATTAGTACATGTTAGTAATACATACTGATTACATTCATTGTGGGCAGTCAGTACATGTACATAACACATCTTAGTTCTTTTTATACCCTCTTCCTATTCCCCCCTCCACTCACCCCACACCTATTGGTCCCCTTTCCATTTTCAAAAGACCTATTTCCCTATTTCCTTGTATTAGTCTTTTATTTTTCTCATTATTTATACTTTATATTTAAACTTGTATGTCTGATTTATTTCACTTAACACTGTGGTCTCAAAGTTCATCTGTCTACAAATAACCCAAATTTATTCTTTATAGCACAGTGGTACTCCGTTTTGTGCAAATACCACATTTTCTTTATCCATTCATCTGTTAATGGACTTATAAGCCACTTGCAAGTTTTATCTTTTATGAATTGTGCTGCAATAAACATGAATACACATGTATCTGTGTGACATGGAGTCTTTAACTCTTTCTGGAAGAAACCTAGAAGGGGAAAGAGTTAGGTTGAATAGAATTTCTAGTTCTAGTTTTTTGAGGAATCTCCATACTGATTTCCATAGTATTTGGACTAGTTTGTAATCCTACCAACAATGTAGAAGTATTTCTTTTTCTCCACAGTCTCTCTAGTATTTGGTGATTTCTTGATGAGACCCTTTTTTTCTGGAGTAAGATAGAATCTCAGTGTTATTTTAATTAGCATTTCTCTAATGGCCAGAGATGCTGAACATGTTTTCATGTATTCATGGGGCATTTGTACTTCTGAGAAGCATCTATTCATTTCAGTTGCCCATTTTTTGACTGGGTCACATTGACATTTTAAGTTTCTAATCCAAGTAAATCATAGCACTATGACCAAACACTTATTAGTAAACATTTCTATATATTCAAATAACTACGGTCAAATAATCTTAATTTCTCATTACATTATGAGAAGCAAGGAGTGAGGAGAGCCATTTAAGTACATTTCAGTCCCACTCTGTATGGAAAATGTGGCTAAAACCCAGCATCTGTTTGGACATTTCCAGAGTGAATTCAAAGTGAATTCAGGTTGCAACATGGCTGTTTCACTCATTTGCATTATAACTGATTCCCGAGAAATCTAACATTTTGCAATATTGTAGAGAGCCACTACTCTTTCAGTCCTAATATACGTACAACTTCAGTGTATTCAGAAGGCAAGCCAAAAATTAAATTACCCTTATGTTTCCATTAACTCCATTTCTTTTTTCTACTCTTGCTTTGGAAACTTTGTCTCCAAAAGAAGCACAAAACTTATAACTGCATATCCAAAGAATGTGGGAGCAAAAACAGCACTCTTCTTCCAGTGTTCACTACAAGAATTGACACGAAAAGACTGGCAGGAAGTACCTGCCAAAGTCAGGAAGTACCCCACCTCACAGCCACATGAAACTAATTTTCTGGGTAGGTTAACAATGAAAATTCTAATTCTGCATTAAAATCTTCATTCATCTTCTTCAGTCAATATGCTCAGCTATACACCATACTACTTTTAAACCTAGAAAATTCCCTGACAAAAGAAGACTGACGTGTTGGTAGCTCAGTATACCCAAGAGAATGGGAATGAGGAAAGTTTATTTGAACCAATATTCCACATGGTTTTTGAAATACTTTCATGCTTAAATTATATTGACTAGGAGTTCTGGAAAAGGAATCACATTTTTCTTCTTTGGCACCTTGCCTTCAGGGAATGTGAAGCGGGAACTCATGAGCATGATTTTTCCAGGTTCTCAATAAAGGGTGGAAATACATGCAAAGGCAATGAGGAGGGAAATGGGAGACTGACTTCTTTCATACTTGCCAGATGGATAAACCCTAAAGGGAAGCAAAGCTGTGGGGTTGGGGAACAGAGCGATGGATGGGTTTATGTCATAGTCTACTCCTCAAATAACATTGTCCAACAGAAAGTCTTTTAGGAGAACTTCACTACTATACAACAAGGCAGCTCTGTGGGCAAATGAACCAAGTGCAATTGGTTAAACACCCACTGACCTTCAGACCAGGTATGCTAAGATCTAAAGACAGCTGGGTATTTATAAGAAAAAAATAAGAATTACACTAAGGAAACAGAATACACAAAGGACATCCTCCCTTAGGTGATCCCTTTGCTAACCAAGAGAGGAAGAAAAAGGGCAAATAATTTAATTCTGATGATCAGTGCAAAGATAAGGATATAAGAAAACCACAGGAATTATTACACTTTCAAAGGGAAAAAGAAAATCAGTGACACTATGTTCCTGGTATTACACAAGATTTTTATCTTTGGTTGAGTTCATATCATAATGCACATTTCTGAAGTTCCATAAATAAGAGCCAGTGAACTAAATTTCATTGAGAATAAGAGAAATTTTATAAGCTACATGATGGAGCAATTCTTTGAAAACCTAAAGAAGGTGATTTCCATGCAGGAGTCTGAGAAGAAAATCACTTTCTTCTCATAGGTAGGCCTCTTTTAGGTCTTTGGAAATTCTAGGTTTAAATAAAGATTTATCTGTTCTTTAAACTAAGCACCTGATCATAAAAGTTTGTTGGCATATAATCATGAATTCATACCTGAATCCTATATAATGATACTCACTAACATAATTTATCCAACAGCAATAATCCTATATCTTATATTTTATTACCATCTGCTAGTTTTTACCTAGCTCTCTCAAGCCAAAATCTTGCTATTCCTTTTAGCTTCCCTATAGTATTCAAAGGACATTCTTCTACAACTTTTTTTCTAGTGTTTTAGTTCCCGTGCCTTCCTGAATTCTTTCTCCTTGATTAGTTTGGCATTATGAATGCGTACCCTTTTTAATCAGTTTTTACTGGGTTTCATTCCATCTGTTTTTAATAATCCTCACCTTTCAATCTTTTAGATTTCATGTGCAAACGAAATGGGTTTAAGGGGTGAAAAATATCATTAGTTAAATAAAAGAAATGTAAACCTCTGTTTACCATAGATTGAATTTTATTAATGGCAGAAACAACGATGATCTTTTAGCCAAATGCTATATTTTTGTTTTTTTTCTAAAATATATTTTTGATAAATATTGGGATATATAAATCCAAGTATATTTTTTAATGTTTCAGAAATAAAATTATCTTTCAATTTACCAATTTTATTGAATATTAAGAGTTTACCAATTGTATTCAGTGTTTGTGTCTTATTTCTATATGGAGATAAAATGACTGAATAAAATCTTTAAACTACCCAAATTATATTCTCTAATTAACCTCGAATTATAAAAACTTATTCTAATATTTTTAAATGCCCCCCAAAACATTAACACTACCAGGCAATTTGGTACTATAAATTAAAAATAAATACAATTTAAATTCATAATTTTAACAATTAGTCACTTTTCTAATAATTGATTTAAAGTAATAACAAAGATAAAAAATGTTGACAAGCTTTCTGTGCATAAGTACATAAATTACTTAATCTTCCCCAGCCCCTAGAAGGTCCTTGCTTATTTACATGATTAAAGCAAAGCAGTATACCTTACCTTATAAAGTTTGTCAAACAGGAATTAAAGACTGGCTGAGCAAATACCCACAGCAAGGACTATTGTTAAGGATGGAGTTAACTACTTGGCATTGTTCTGTTCCACGGGAAATAAAAACTGTCTTTGCCTTTGGATTTTTTGCAATCTTTGATTCATGTTTATCAGACAAAGTTAAAGCAAGTGTGGTCAGGCATCTGGCCAGGGTGCAAGATCTGGGTGGGATCAGTAAGCAATTTAAAGGCACAGTGCCCTCTCAGAGTAAGTCTGTGTTTTCCTGACTATTGTAATAACCTGAGCAAATCGTCCACATTTTAAGCAGTTATTGACACTGTTTCTCATGGCATGTGAATCTCTTTTGACTCCTATTTTTTCTTTGTCTAACATATGCTAAGATAACAGTTCTAAACAGCTCCGTAAAGGAAAAAGTTGACAACAGACTCAGACTAAAAACTGACTTTTCAAGAGAGGTAACAGGTTGATAATTATGAAAGCTAGATGATGAGTATATAGAGGTTCTTTCTTTTAGCCTCTCTACGTCTGTGATTTTTGAAATTTTTCACAGCAAAAAATTGACACAATATACAGTAAAAGGGTAGTCTGCGATTAGCCTTGGTTCCCCACTAGGTTCTATGGGAGTCTTTCCCACTTAGGAAGGATAACTGAGAGGCAATTGTACAGTGTTCAATTCTCTGAGGTCCTTATGTAAAAAAGGAAGTCACCGTAGGTGTTCTATTGTCTTTTTTCCTATCTTCTGCCTTCTGGTGGCAGCTCTTAATAAGTTAACGTCATGGCTGTAAAATATCCTGCCAAGAAAACACTTGACCCCTCAACAACTGACTAGGAGACGTCTAGTGGGCTGCCTCTGAGACAGAAGCTATATATCAGCTTTCTTAGGAAAACATTTTAACATTTATGGACTTTTCTCCTTGTAACAATAATAGCCTCCATTTCGTGATCACTTACCAAGGGTGAGGCACTGTGCTGAGTACTTTACACGCGTTATTTCATCAGTCCTCCACAACGACACATTTTTAAATCATATAAATGAAGAACAGATGAGTGGTCAAGAAGGGTTTGGAAGGAGTAGAGGGAGGAGAAGAGGGGAAACAGTGATGTGTTTATAAAAGGGCAACAGGAGGGATCTGTGTGGTGACAGATAGGATCAGGGTCTTGACTATCAATGTCCACACCCTGGTCCTGATATTAGAGTCCTACAGGATGCTACCATCGAGGGAGATCAAGCTAAAGAACACAGAGAATGCTCCACTATTTCTTTCAACTGCCTGCCAATCTACAATTATCGCAAAAGATTTTAAAAGAAATTTCTTAAATGAACAGAAAACAAAAGTGTTTCAAAGAAAAATAAAGAATTCACCTTTTGCAGACATGGTGGCCATTACTTTCCCCAGGTCATACTAAAGCTACAAATCCAGGATGGGATTTAAGTCAGGTCTATCTGACCCTTGAGCCTCACTCATAACAACTATTGCATCATTAAACTAAGTACGGTACCTACAAGAATGTTCCTGTTTTCATTGTCTCCTTGTCACAGAGCAGCTTTTGAGGAACTGAGGAAGTTTTGTAGGGGAGTAAGTAAACGTGGAAATTCCCGGGAAACAACCATGGATATACCATGGATGTCAGCCACACTTTTCATTTTCGTGAGATGCAGAACAAAGCATAGGAAGTGACTTTT
>RJWT010012728.1:0-22243 GCA_004365215.1 Cuniculus paca
CGAGCTGCAGTGTGCAACGCCGCCGCGCGGCCTCCGCATCCTTCCCGGGGTCGGGGCGGGGCCGGATAGGGGCGGGGCCGGGGCGGGCCGGGGCGAGACGGGGCTCCGCCCCCCGAGAGGGCACTGGGCTGGAAACAGCCGCCTGGCCACGCCCCCTGCTCCTCAAGCCTTTCCTCTCCCCTCTCTCCTCTCTCCTGCCTTCCCCTCCACTTCCCTCTGCTGCTCTTGCTTCTCTCCTCCCCTCTTCTGCTGCTCTCCTCCCTCTTCCTTCCTCTTCCCTCCCTTCTGTCCTCTCCCTCCCCCTCAAGTGCTACCCGGCCCCTCTCCAGCTAGGGCCTTTGCTTGGTGCCCCTCCAGTAGGAAGGAGAATGTGCCCTTCCCCTCTGCCCTATCCGGCAGCTCGGTGACTAGCCCATCCAGCGCCCTGGGTGCACAGAGAGCTGAGGACCACACTCTGACTCCACTGCTGACCTGCAGGTGGAAGTCTCTGGAGGGGAGGGCAGTTGGCCTCTTAGAGCCCAGGGCAGGTGCAGCCCTCCCTCCAGGGCTCTGGTTCCCCAGCTCCCTCCCCTGCACAGCTGGGCCATCAACTTGTGGACTTCTGGGGTGGAGGTCCACCCAGAGCCCCAGCCACCCTCCCTCCACTGCCTCCTCCTCCCACTGGGGTACAGAACAGGCACAGGACCCCATGGAGTGGATAGAGCATTTCTTAACTTGCTCTGCTGGTGTTTTTCCTAAATAAAACACTTCAAATATGTGCCTGGTTCCCGGGAGGATTTCCCACATCTTTGAACAACGCAACAATTCGACGCCTCAGGCATTAGATTTGGAAAACTAGTTGGATCTTAGCACCTGTCTAATAGCAGATTGGACTAGCTCGACAGCTCTGACTTTTCTGATTTTGTCTTCCCCAAGAGCATCTTAGTGAGAAGATGCCAATGCGCTTTGGACAAAAGCATCTCTATTTGGGTGTGGCACGAAGAAGACTGGAAGTGCTGCCTATGTGCAAGTGTTGGTCTTGCTCAGAACCATCTTCCTGAGCCCAGCTTTGTCTCCGGTCACTGCTCACCCCAGTGGCCAGGCTTGGAAGGGGACTAGGACTTGTGGGACTTGGCTGGTTCCTGATGTTGGGCTTTCATTTTTAAATCAAGCATTTCACTTCGTAACAGAGGCGGGGATTGAAAACGAGGTTGGCAGTACACGTGGCTGCTTGCACAGAACTGTTACCTCGTCTCCAGAACACGTCCCAGGTGCTTAGCTCCCCCACATCTCTGAGTTTGTCTGGCCTTTTAGTCTGTCAGAGAGTATTGACATAGGTAAACAAGGGAAGAGGTCTGTTGATAGAAACTGAACAATGTCAGGGTGTTCATCGCTCATTAGCAGAACAATGAGGTGACGCATTTACTTCAACCATTAGTTGATTTTGTTATTGAAATGCAAAAGAACAGCACTCAGAGGCCAGCTGTAATTTGGGATCATCTTGGTAGTCAAGTTGTTTCATGGCTGTTTTTTCCTACTGGCTTCACTGGTGTAGAATAAACATATTCAGAATGATGTCAGTGCTTTGAGATTTGTTTTGCCAATTTGTTTCCCCCTGCAGTGTCACAGATTTAAACATAACTTGTCCCAGAAATGTCCTCATTCACTCCTGCCTGTCCAGAGATCCAGATTTGTCCTGGCCAGAGGGTTCGTGTTCTGTATTTTTTAAAACAGAGTTTTGAACTCTTAGATGCAATCTAGTCTCCTGTCTCAGCCTCCCAAGTGGCCAGGACTACAGACTACACCACCATGCCAGGACACTGCATTACCTTTACCTCCAAAGTAGACCCACTTCTGGAGAAGAAGAAGAAGGAGAAGGAGAAAGAGAAGGAGAAAAGAAGGAAAGAAGGAAAGAAAGAAAGAAAGAAAAGAAAGAAAGAAAGAAAGAAAGAAAGAAAGAAAGAAAGAAAGAAGAAAAGAAAAGAAAAGAAAAGAAAAGAAAAAAGAAAAAGAAAAGAAAAGAAAAGAAAGGAAAAGAAAGACAGCATAGGTGTGTCTTAGGCTGTTTGGAGTGGGGCTGGGGAGAGGCAGTTCTTAAATGCAGCTCCAGACTGGGCCCTGGAGACAAGCTGGGGAATCCCCAGAGCAATCGTGAGTGTCTAGCCTGCAGCTTGGACCAGGGCCTGGGATAGCAGGGTGTCTCTCAGTCCCTGAGGTGTGGACAGCCAGGACTCCCCCAGCAAGAGCAGGGTAGAATCTCCGAGGCTGCTCATGAACACCTCAGGTTATGCTGATGGAGAAGAAATGAGAAGGGGCCAGTTCTCAGTCGTGTGGTTGACCGCCGGGATCCCACAGCACCCAGCTCCATTGATGCCCTTGTCCCTCAGATAAAGTGGTGCGCTGCTGGCGTGGGTGCCACACAGTTGTGATCCATGGGCCACGTTTACCCAGTGGTCTCTTCCCTGCACAGCTCATGTTCTCTCCAGGAGCCTCTGCAGCCCATCCTGTCTTGCATGGGAGCCTCTGGCCTCCCCAAGAGCCCTGACCAGAAGCCAGCTGTGCGGGTGCACTGTGTGGGATGCAAAGTGGGCCCCATCAGCTTCGCTTTGGCTGTCCGATGAGGGAGCTTGGAGTGGTCGTGAGCTCAGTTTCACTGTTCTGGGAGGCTGGAGGACCAAGGCCTCTGGGTCCTGCAAAGGTTGTGCTGCAAAGGACCCATTGCATCCAAGGAAAAGCAGCAAGGCACTGGCGAACTGCGCAGGAGAATAGACTGGAGGTAAGAGCCGGTGTCTTGGTGGGGTCTCAGAACAAGAGGCCGGCAGAGTCTGAACTCACCCGGCACATTGGAGAAGAATTCTGCAGCACAGGGATAGATACAAGAACTGATATTCTCGTAATTACTTCCCAAGGCTACATTGTAGCAACTGTGTACACAGCATTGGCCTCTCATGAAGTATCATGAGTTATCCAAAGGTGGTGCTGAGTCTGCAGGGGGGTGCGTGTGGCTCCTGTGTAGCTGCGTGCCCCTTTATCTGAAGGACAAGGGCATCAGCGGAGCCAGGTGCCTTGGGATCCTGGAGCCAGGGCCTGTGGATACTGTGAGGTGAAGGTCCTCTGCATCGTGAGCCCATTCCTTTGTCACAGGCGTTCTGTTTTGGTGCTCAGGAGAAACGTCTTAGGACCTCTCCTGTTCTTTACCCACATATTTCCCACTTGACTGCAAGCTCCTGGCTGATGATTATTCTATATTTTTTTGTTTCCTTGTTTTTGGTGCTGAGGCTCAAACCCAGGTGTGCATTGCTACTGTGCTACATCTCCAGTCCTTTTTATCTTTTCCTGGAGACAGGGTCTCATTAAGTTGCCTATGCTGGCCTCAACCTTGAGATCCTCCTGCCTCAGCCACCTGAGTAGCCAGGATCATAGACATGCTCCAGGGTGCTCTCTCTATTGTTGTACTGTTTTGTTTTAAACAGTGTAACTAACTGATTCAACCTTATTAATGGTATTGGTGATTCCTTTTTGTCTCTGCTGCAGAATTTTGTATAGCTGTATGTATGAAAATCTTGGTCCAACTGCCTGAGGAAGCTCTACACGGAAGCTCCCTGCTTCTTGCATAGCCTCTGCCACCCAGAGCTGCCTTGGCTGTGAACCCCAGTGTCTATGCAGGTCTGAGCCCTGGGTGTAGACACCACTGGTAGGGAAGAGCCATCAAGACTGAACCTTTTACTGCAACTGCGCACAGGTCCACGTGCGTATTTGTCCCACTATTTTAAACTCCTCCTTTCAGACGTAGATATGGTTTAGATCTAAAATGTTCCCAGAGCCTCATGCACTTGTAGGTGGGCCTTTTGGAAGGTGATGGGGTTATGGGGGCTTCTAGCCAACTCTCGGTTAAGAGTGGGGTCTGGTCAGGAGAAGTGGGTCACTGGGGGCATGGCCTGGAAGGGTTCACCTTTTCATTTCTCTCTCTCTCTCTCTCTCTCTCTCTCTCTCTCTCTCTCTCTCTGG
This sequence comes from Cuniculus paca, assembly GCA_004365215.1. Taxonomy (NCBI): domain Eukaryota; kingdom Metazoa; phylum Chordata; class Mammalia; order Rodentia; family Cuniculidae; genus Cuniculus; species Cuniculus paca. The sequence continues at coordinate 3,988 of RJWT010012728.1, forward strand.
CCATGCTGCAACCTCTATAAACTGTGAGCCAAACTAAACCCTTTCTCCTTAAAGTCATGCGTATCAGGTGTTTCATTTCAGCAGTGAGAAAATGATTCAGACAGGTATCAAGTGACATCCAGTTAGATGCTGTGCTCTCCCCGGCAGTGCCCAGTCAAACTCAAAGAGATAAATTGGAGTATGAGCATGTCTGTGACTGCAGATTCTGCTCAAGCGATAGTGAAAATCACAGGGTGCCAAGCAAATTTGAAAACAAACATTAACTCTCTCCGGCTAGCCAAAGAACAGGAATAATCTAATAGTTAAAAGGAAATGCCATGCCACAGTCTTCGAATAAAGCTGTCGTGTACAGAGCTACAACAAAGCAACCCAAATGACAAAGAAAGGAGGGTGCTTCAAGTCTTTTTGCTGTGTTCATCAAATACATATTGATAATTGAGTCTTATTCTCCTCTTCCATGATTTTGAAAATGAGATTCTCTACAGTGACAATTCTAGCACACTCTGTGTGGTCACTGTGAGCAGGTGCTGTCCACATCTGGCTTTCTAGAATCCCAGGAGGTCCTTTCTGCACCTTCCCGAGCACGGGGGATATGGCAGACCATGACGTTAATGGGACAGCACCCGTCCCTGTGTGCCAGCAGGAAGGCTTCCATGGGTCTCTTTGAATCAGATCAGACCTCCTCAAACTCTCCTGCTTGCTGCCGGGCAGGTGCCAGCCTAGCGGCTTTGAGAATCAGGAGAGCCACTTCCTGGTGTTGGAGGTGACTAAGGACAGGGCTTCTGCACAACCCCAGTGCACGCCTGCTCCTGCAGGGGCCACCAGTAACACAACAGGGGGACCACCTCCTTTCTGTGCTCCAGGCGTCAGGAGCGCTGTCCAAGCCCACCAGTAATCGCTGCTCACTCAGCAGCACCTCCTTAGCCCTGCTGTGTTTCTCATGGGATCCTTTGTGACTGCACATTAATTCACCAGGAAAATAGACCAGCGCCAAGAATCCACGATGGACTCGAGACAGGGCCCATCCCTAGCTCCTCCCTGAGGCCCACTTTCTATGTGCAAAGTCATCTCTTTATTTGCTCCATCCTCCCAAAGATACCAGTATGCTCTCATGGTCTTTGCCTGTGTTTTCCTTAATGAAACAAGAACTGACTTCATCAACTCATTCCAGCTAAAAGTGATACAGCACCAGGTTTTAGCTGAGTCCTTCTGCTCAAACTTGAATGGCACTGGAAAGGAGGACCTGCACCCCATGTCTGGAACAGCCCAGCACCCAAAGGCATCTTCCCTTACTGAGCATTTGCTGGGGAAATGCTGCTGGAATTTCACAACCCCCTTCTACCATGGGTGTGAGTGGGGAGGGAGGGTGGAGACTTGGCTTTGCTCTGTTTACTTTGAGCACAGGGGGAAACCAGATTTTTCTTTCCTCTACATTATAGCTCTCCTTCTATTTATTATTTTAAGCTGGAGGTGGAGAGCTGGTAATGCCACTAAGTGTTGCCATTCGGTTCTGTTCTAACTTGCAAGCGTTATCTCATTCTGTTCTTTCCACCTTGTGGGATATACATCCTATATTTCAAGGATCTGAGCCTTTAACGAGGTTGTGAAACCTTTCCTTTTCCCAGTGAAAGCCAAGAGGATGGGGGTTGGTCTACAGATACTGGTCGCTCCTCGTTAGGTGGAATGGGACAGTTGGTTTGCCTCTCAGCTATGGCTTCCCCTTCCTTTGCCGTCTGCGGGCTCTTCCTGGGCCAGGACCTGTGTGCACCATAACGTATTCCTGGGGAACAATTCGTATACAGGATGGAGCCAGGCTCTGTCTACTCCTCACTCCGCTCGTCGCTCTGACCAAGGTGCCCTGGGTCCCTACCTTTCATTCCCTGGTGGGGGTTTCTCCAACACCAGCAAGCGAGGGAATGAGAGTCCTACACCCTGTCCACTGATAGCAGTGGCCTTCTTTGTAGATCTTCCACAAAGAAGGGTAGTGGTTCATGCAAGAGCTGGCAACGATGCCATCACTGAACAGCCTGGTGCTCCTGCATGTTGTATGAGAACACTGTGTAATGGAGGATACTGAAGACACTTGGAAGTAGCTCTCTGTCATGATGTACTGTGCAAGCTCTAGGTGGATCTCACTATGAGTCAAACACCCTAAAAGTGGTGATGGTCGGGTAAGGCATGGTTGGTCTAAGGCCCAAGGAAATGACTGGTATTTCAGCATTAGTAAAAGAAAGAGAAGCCCTCTATCTTTACATTTGGGACTTGGGTCTCATACATGTCAGCTGTCTTAATTACTTTTTTCATTGCTGGGACACAATACCCAACACCCACAAGATAAAGAAGGAAAGGTTTATTTTGGCTCAGATTGTAGAGGCTCCAGTCCATAGTCGGCTAGCTCCAAAGCCAGGCAGCATGGCAGAGAAGAAACAGTCCACGGCATGGCAGGAAGCAAAGAGAGGGAGATCAAGGAGGGAGGAGAGAGGTAGACCCTTCTAGGCCATGCCCCAGCGACCCACTTCCTCACACCAAGTTTTACCTTCCAGCTTGATATTTAACTGTAAACTCATCAGTCGACGAATCTGATAGGAGGATCAGCCCTCCTGATCCAATCACCAACGAAAGTCCAACCTATGAGCACATGAGGCTTTGGGGGGACATCTAGACTTAAACTATAACATCAGCTATAACATATGTACTCATAGCTCATTGTGTAAGTTAGCGTACCTGGCTTACTGGGACAGACTGATGGGCAAATGCTTCTAGAAAGGTTCACCATTCTTACAGATGAAAAACAGCAATATTTTAACAGACTTCCTAAGCCGTTTTCCCACTTTGCATTACATTTGGATGCAAAATGCTTTGAGTTAAAATAAATAGGAACAAAAAGATGGCAAGCAAACAGTAAACTCATAAAAACATTTCTCTGGACTGTGGTGACCTCATGACTTGTGAAGCGATAGGACGTGCAGAGAAGTTGCTTTCTTCCCTACTGAGAGGGGCACTGTGTTTATTTATATGCGCTTCTTTCTCTATTTTCTCCTTCCGAACTAGCACAACTTCTAGAAATATGATGATGTGGCATCTTCATCCCATTAAGCTAATTTCATTTCTAGCAGAGACAGAAGTTGTTGCCGTGCAGAAATGGAATGGTTTAGCTTTATTTCATCTGCTGTCTAGGCGCTGCTTAACTCACAGTTCATGAAATATACAGAATGACTGAAATATAGTCCAAACTGACACGTACCCACAAAGAAAAACAAAACAGCAGTAAAGGGAATTGTGTTTGATTGCCTAAGGGAGGCCATCTTCACGCAGCCGCTGAACAATCAGGCTGTGTGTGTGTGTATCTGTGTGTGTGTGTGCACATGTGTCGTGTCTGCTTCATACATTTACAAAATATGCCTGGTAATATGAACAAACTGGAGAAAAACAAGGCAGGACCAGGAAAAGTTCTCCCTGCTGACTGGGGAACGCTTTGAGCATTCAGAAATCCATACAAAGCAGGAAAATACTGGAGCCGTAGCGCCCCACACTGACTCCTTGTGTGTGTGAAGGATTAGACCTGTAACCAGGCAGCATGGCCTTTTACTGCTAAAGCAAACCATCTGCTTCAAAGGGACCAGCACATAGGGCACCCCGGGACGGGGTCTGCTCTGTGTGAGTCTGTGGCCTGATTTTCTATCGTCCCAGTACCTTGATGGTTTGGCCCTGCCCCAGCACAGATGACAAAGGGGACATTGAATTGCCTGGCTCGGAAGTGGTGGGGACCGACAGGGCCGAGGCAGAGAGGCTGCAGGCCAGATCCTCAGGAAAGGCTCTGGCCATGCTTTGGGGCAAACTGGACAACGTCAGACCCCCACTTTCTGGGTGCTGGGGTTCTGGCCCCTGGGACAATGTGCTCTAGTGTCCTAGCGGAGAGGGTCACAGGCCCCCAAACGCTGGAGAGGTTTATTCTGTTCTCTTCTTTAGAGCTAGGGACTCAACATTTTTAATTTTTTAGACAGCTTTTTAAGTAACAAGACCTGAATGACCATCCTCATAGGCACTGTTGACAGCAGAGTTTAAGGTCTGGGCTGCAAACGGCTCTCTACTGCAAAGCCAGTTGGTGCTGGCGCTGGTTCGGAGGGTCTGCCGAAGGCAGGTAATGAATACCGCATGTTTGGGGAGGTGCATGGTGGGCCTGGAGTCTCCCAGCAGGCGAGAGCACAGATGGTGGGGAAGGCTTGGGATCGCGTCAGTTCTTCACTGTGCCATGGTGCCTCACAAATCTCCACCTCTGATTTGTGAGGTGGCAGCGCTGGCCTCGTGGGCTGTGTGAAGAGGGGACTTGGAACCTCCGCACACACTGCTTGATGCATACTAGTGATGGTGACGGTGACCTGGCCTGGAGAAGAGCTGGCCAAGTGGCTTCTGAGGGTTGGCAGAAGCCCTCCTGAGAGCAGATGGCAGCTGCCCAGCTTGGCCCTGCGCCTGCTGGTAAGGTTGTACAAGTCTGAGGGTTCTGCGGGGGAACGCCGCCGAGACCAGCACTGGCTCTGAGACACAATGCCGACACCCACAACTTGAAGGCTCATAGTTTAGCCCGTCGTCGGCCAGCTCCAAAGAAGAGCCAGCGTGGCGGAGGGGCTTGGTGGAAGACAGCTACTTGTGATGCGGCACACAGGAAGCAGAGAGAGAGACTGAGAGTGCATCAGGGAAGATGAACCCTTCAGGGTCACACACCATTCCAGGTCACACCCAGGCCGCCTCTTCTGACCAGACTCCACCCCCTAGCAGCAAGTCAGCTGTATGCCCCATAGCCCAGTCGCCTTCCACGAGCTCTGCTGTGAGCACTAGAGGCTCCTGGAGACAGCTAGACTTAAGCCATGACACTAATGTAAACACAAAGCAGAGAGCTTGTCTTGGGAAACATGCAACTGATGTAGCCCTTGGACCAGACTGCACGATGGTTCTGTGGACACCCCTGATGCCAGGGGCACCTCCAGAACTGCCCATCCCGTCCAGGTGGTGACCAGCTGCCCCTCTTGCCCCACTCACCAGAAAGGACTCCTAGAGGAAGCCCTGAAGGATCCCATCTCATCCTCAGGAGTCTCTGGCCCACGTTGAGTATGGGCAAGTTGGTTGGGACACCCCTCGGTCAAACACCTACACCTTCACCTGCCAGAGAGGGTGTCACGTCAAGCTTCCTTGCGGGAGGTGGCTCCCCCACATCGCAGTGCGGAGGTTCATATGCTGGGGGACAAATGTCCGTGTCAAGAACCTGGCAGATGTAGGGTTCTCTGTAATGTTTCCCTCTCTGTGCTCTCAGGTCATACAGGTTTAGCACTCCTAACCCCAAAACTCCAAACCTAAAATGCTCAAAATCTAGGACTTTTTGGGTATTAACATGATGCCAATGGGAGAAGATTCCACATGGTGAAGCACTGCTTCATTCACAAAATCATTAAAAAGATTCCATCAACTTCAGGCTAAGTATATGTCTTAGTCACTTTTCTATTGCTGGGACAAAACATCCATACTTTAAAGAGCAGCAGTTACTTGGTTCACAGTTTGCAATGGGTTCAGTCCATGGTCAGCTGGCACAGTTGGCCTGCTGGCAGGGGCTGGCAAAGAAAAGCTGCTTAGCCCATGACAGCCAAGAAGCAGAGAGAAGGGAGGAGCTGGGGTGGGTGATACACCCTCCAAATGTGTGTGTTCCTAGTGACCCACTTCTTCCAACCAGACCTCATCTCCTAAAAGCACAGTAGCTATGAATTCATCAATGAGTTAATCCATGGATGAGCACAACACCCAGTGACCCAGTCACCTTTCAAAAGCCTCACCTCTGAACACAGGAGGATTTTGGGGGCATTCTAGATACAAACTCTAACAGTGTGTATGGAACACAGATGAATTTGGTATTCAGACTTGGGTGCCAACTCAAAGGGCACACAACCCAAGGCATCTCATTAGGCATATGCAGATATTCTAAAATCCAAAATATCCAGCATCTGAGAAAAGGGATAGTCAATCTGTAATCACGCACTGATCTCCTGCAGGTCAAGAATATTTTTTTAAGAACATGCTTTCGGGTGATAAACAAGATAAGACATTTTCTCTCAGATCTTGGATTATGTTAACTGGGTTTATGTCCAATTGGAAAGGAACCCTCCTCTCATGCCCTAAAAAATCAGAAGTGAACGCATACTGCTAAGGGTCTTCTACACCTCTGACAGTTTAAACCCTGGCTTGACCTTGACCATCTCTTCTTTGTGATTTAGGGTCAGTTATATCTCTGTAGGTTGATTCTCTATTGAACAGATGTGCATTGTCCTGGGACTAGCTATCCAGTGAGACTGCAGAGTATCAGTCTCACTAGGCAAGTGACACCTCAGGAATGCAGTAGGCACTGTGTCCTAGAGAGTTCTGTCCTTGTGCCTTGTGGTGTAATCACACCTGTGTGGTCCTAGGGTACTGGGGTCCTCCTGGGGCTTTTCTTGGCTTTTGAGCTCCTCAGAGGAATCAGTCCCTGTGGGCTTCCTGTTTTGAGTGAGTCTGTTCTTTGGTCAGAGGAAGACCTCATGTCCTGCTCCTGGGAAGAGGTCAAGGACCGAGGGAGAGGGTGGTCATGGGTGTGAGATGTGGGCATGAAAACATGAATCTGAGGCCCTGAGGCTCAAGCCTGAGCTGAGTCTCCTACGATCCCAGGCTGAATCCCCTGTTGATGTTAACTTGCACCGTGTTCCTGAGAGCTCCAAGCCCCTCCGGCTCACAGGTACCGCAGAACCAGCCACCAGGACCCTCATGGGCCCAGCCACTGAGGGGCATATATCGAGAAGCTGCCAAGCTGGAGGTCTGGGGGGTCCCTGTCTCTGCACGCCCTTGGTCTTCCTTGGTCCTCCTACCTAAAGCTGCTGACAGCTCTGGGGAGCTCAGAGAAGGCGTTGGTGAACCACCACAGAGATCTCTGGGAGAAGAGGGGAAGGGAGCCAAAGCCGTACAAGGCTGGGGCACACAGGATGCTGGAGATGACCCTGGATCTGACCCAAGGCCACCAGCTGGCAGGTGAGGCCAAAGTGCCCTCCCGCCGTGTCAAAGCTCTGGCCTGGACTGATCGCAGCCCCGTGTCCTGGGGAGGTGAGGACAGGTTCGGCCTCGCCAAGCTTTGGTGCTGAAGGCCACTTTTCAGGAAGGGGTGGCACTTCCCCAGTGTGACACTGGCAGGTGTGGAGGAGATGGGACCCCAGGCCACAGGGGAGAGGCCAGGAGGGAGCTGCAGAGCTGGCACTTCCAGTTGTTCCCACCACAAAGCAAGAAAGGGTCCCAGCACCTAGCCTGCGGGGTGACTGGTCATGTCATTTGCTGTGAGCCTCGGCTGTCATGAGTCACGTGTCAGGCATGGTCCCCCAGGGTCTCCAGGGAGCCGAGGCTGCTCCCTCACAGTGCCCTCTCTGTGGCCGTGGTTGGCACTGGAGTCAACCATGGGGTTTTGTCACAACTGAATGCTTTAGATGGGAAATGCTCCCAGCGTTTGCGGTGACGCTGAAAGTCACCATGAGAAGTGTGGCAGTGTTTGCCTGTAATCCCAGCACTCTATGAAGATGAGGCAGGAGAATTCCAAGTTTGAGGCCAGCCCAGGCAACTTCATGCATCCATGTCTCTAAATAAATCCTAAAGAATGGGCTCAGTGTAAAGGCCCTGGGTTTAATCTCGGTACTGAAAAATAAACAAAGAGTAAAAGCAGTTATTAATTTTATTACTCTCAAGGCAAAGGTGACCTAAAAAGAAATTAATAAATGAAGAAGAAACTTTTTCCAAAGAAATTCTTGCTGTGGAAAAAAAATTGAAAATAGACATTTGCTACTGTTTCAGTTGGCAAATGATTTTGTTAATAAAATAATGCAAAATCTTCCTATTTCTCTCTTAAAATGCTCAGGAAGCAAATTTTCTAAAATGTCAATTTCGAATTCATACGTCAAAGGGCTGTACTTTTTGACTAGTTAGCAAAGAAGCATAACAACTGAGAATCTCAAGTGATATAAGAATGTGGAAATTTTTCAGGAAACTTTGATGAAATAGATGAGATTGAAAAACAAGAACTATGATTTTTTTTTTTCTTGTCTTCTTGAGACAAGGTCTCGCTATGTAGTTCAGGCGGAACTTGAACTCACTTGTAGCCATGCTGGCCTTAAACTCACAGGGATCCTTCTGCCTCAGCCTCCCGAGTGCTGGGATTACAGGTGTGTACTGCCATGCCCAGCCTAAGAGCCGTGATTTACATCCACCCCGGAGAGCACATTCTTCCACGTGGAGTTGAGTAACCTCCCCTCGTGCCTTCCTCGGCCACCGTAGCCAATACAGCCAAAAGTCAAGAAGGGCAAGATTTTTCAAGGTTTTCCAAAGAAGCACATTAAATCGCTAAGCAGGGAAACTTTTGTGGCATTAATAATGCTTACTATATTGTTTAGCTGTTCTCTCTTTAAAAGAATCACCTTGTCTATTGTTTATTGAGAACATAGTTAGAAAGACACTATTTTTTTTTCTTCCAGTAGAGCTAAATAGATAAAAATGTAAAGAGACCTCTACTCTAGAGAATTTATAGAATTTGGAGAAATTGGATCCTTTCCTGCAGATGAGGCAAAGGGAAGACTCCTTTCCATGTAGTTAGAGGGAGCTCCACCAAGCCCTAGGAAGCTGAACTGAAGGCCTTGATGGAATTCCTAAAACGTGTTAATTTTGTGTTTCAAATAAACAGTTAAGAGTATTGAGTGGAAAAAGTACATGTAACTTTACATGTTTAACCATTTATAAATATATTGACTATTAGATTTTTAAACAATATCCTAAAAGTAAGGGTCAAAAATAGCTGGTAGCAATAGATGAAACATTATAATACAGAAATAGCCAATTGAATGTAGTCAAAGGACCATTGGTTTATTTAGTTTAACTACTGTTTGTCTTTAAAGACTTATTTTTTAGCTTCTAATTTTAATACATTTTAAATATTGGCTCACTACCAGAGCTTTTTTTTTTTCGGCACCAGGAATCAAACTCAGGATGTTGAGCTTGCCATGCAGGTGCTTATACCGCTGAGCCATATCCCCGGCCTTCAGAGCTTTTTAAAGGGCTCTTTTAAGTGGTGTGCTCTGGGGTCGAAATCTGAGGAATGCTTCATATCACCCTAACTTTGTCACAAAGATTTACATATTCTGTATGTTCAGGGAAATCTAGTTATTTTCTGATTCATTTTTAGTTTCGATTTTAGAATCCTGTGGAGATAGTAATTGAACTGCATTTGGGCTTTTGGTTTATTTACCTTCTTTCTTTTCTTTCTTTTTTATTTTTCCAGCACCGGGGATTGAACTCATGACCTAATGCTTGCCAGGCAGGCGCTTAGGCCACTGAGCTAAATCCTTGGCCCTTGTCTTTTTGAGACAGGGTCTCACTATGCCATTCAGGCTGGCCTTGAGCTCACTTTGTAGCCCAGGCTGGTCTCTAACTTGCGACAATCCTCCTGCCTCAGCCTCCCAAGTGCTGGGATTACAGGTGTGTGCCACCAGGCCTGGCTACCTTCTTTCTTTTGATCTGCCCCTGTATTGTCACTTTCCAGCAAGGTCCTCACTAGCCACCATCCCAGCATCTGTAAGACACCTCCTTTGACATCTAAAAATGTGGCCAACTAGGGTATAAAGCATTCGATCTGTTCAATCCTCTGCATAAGGCTAACAGAAAAGGCGATGTCATACCACGTAAGATCCATTAGGAATTTACCATATAAGATGGTTAGGAATTGACAATAGTCAACTGAACAACAAATTAAATATCCAATCTATTGAGGATCTATCATGGGCCAACCAGCGTTTTAGTAGTTAGCAAGTAAGTGGAAACGCTCAACAGATTTATCACAGATACAGAACTTTCCAGATTGACGATGCGGTGCTCTGTGATTGCACGTGGGTTTATTTTGTGCCTGACAACAAACTGGGACAGCTGATTTCAGCAAACTGATCTTTGAAGACGGTTAAACTGGATTCCAAACAAAAACCCAGACTTCGTTATTCATGACGTTCCAATAAGCTCTGAATGAATTTCCACGTTATTGCAATAAAAACTGTTTACCTAATTTTGACCCTAAATCTTCTGAGAGAGTCCTCCAGAAATCCAAGGCCTCGAGTAGCATTTGTTTCCCTTTGAGTGTGAGAGAGATCCGCCCTGATTGCTTCCAGGCCCTTTGCGCACTGTTCCGTTCTCCAGAACATGGCCCGAGGCTGGGGGAGGCCCAGAGCCTTTGAGTCACAGTCTGCCTTTCCGGGGCTCCGTGTGTGAAGCCGGACTGCTCCAGAGGACAGTTGATGTGGTCAGCATCACAAGCCTTCTTCTTATGTCTTTGATGAAGGCTAATTAGTTGTTTTAGGTTCTCTCTTAATGATTTACTTCAGAAAGCTTCCCAGTTGTCCGCTCTACAAGACAATGCTGTCAAAACAGACATCTGAAATGTCACATGTGGATTGCTGCAAACGATTATGCTTCTCCAGTGCCAGAGCTCTTTTGGTTCCCTTTTTCTTTTTCATTAGTTTTACTGACTTTTAAAATGCCCAGTAAAAAATGCTAGGAACAAAACAATTAAGTCATATTCACGTGAAGAATGACAAGTTGCCTCAGAAGGCCGAAGTGTTTGTTTGACCACAACATATAAACATCAGCATCAATACAAATACACTTGTACGTGCACACAGCTCTCCACACGTGTGCGCTTAGGTCTGCATCTGCAGACACCAGGTGACAACCATAAGCTTTGAAGATTGTCTATTAAAAAAAGTACAAAGGAGAAGAAAGTTCTGAAACATGCTTGCAACCCATGTGAAATGCATTTAGGTTTTTCAAAGCGAATGGAAGGCTTTCAGTTTCAACAGAAGTAAATTGCTGTCGTTATTAATAGCAGACATGTGCCTGTGTTTCTAATGAAGACCACAAGTGTGAGCTCTTCCTGGTACAAAGACAGCACAAACCAAGACACAGTTACACGTTCAGAAGCCATTTCGACTCTTTCAGCGTTCTTTTTATTTTTCTTTTCAAATGTCTGAAAGTTCAGTGTCTGACCTTAGAGTTTAAGGGAAAGCCATTTTGAAAAGTGGGATCATGAATAGAGCAGGAAAAGAGTATCTTTCATTCCAGTGTTGAATGAAGGTCACAGGATTTTGGCTTTAAATGAGAACTAGGGCAAAACTCATCCCCAGAGAGAGATAGCTGCAGACACCTCTAAGAGCTGGTGTCTTCTCATTCTGTGATGGTCCTCCCAGGATCACACCCCCTTCTCCTACATGGTTTGACTTAGGAAATGAAATCCAACTTATTGAGCCTTTTCCTTTAATAAAAGCGCTAATAAAACTATCTGTAAACAGAGGCTGATAGTCCCTGGGAAGCCATGGGAAGTGATAACAATGGCTGCAAAGGGCCTGTGGTCAGACAGTGGGGGCAGATAGGTCTGAGCTCACCGCTGAGGAGGCAGCAGAGGTCACAGATGGGCAGCAAACTCAGAGTCGGGACTGGCTGCAGGGGAGGTCACTGTCCAGGACGGCTCCCTGGCACTGCTGCTCTTACACCTAAGCACGTGTCAGACCCACTGCCTGCTGTGAAAAGGGAGGGCCTTGGCCCAGCCCGAGGCTGATGCCGTAGGTCTGATGAGGCCTGAGGGTGCACGCAGCTGCCGAGCTCATCACTCACAGGGTGCTGGGGCTACCCCTGGAAAGCCACCATCCTGGAGAAGCACGTTTGGCCTGGTTCTGTGGGAGGAAATGCCACTGGGAGCCCTTGGGGACTCTGAGAAGGCCCAGGGAGGAAGACCCACTGCTCTGGCATGCCAGGGTCTGAGGGGTTTTGTCCAGAATGTAGACCCAAAGGGGCAAGGCCCCGGCTGCACGGGCGTGCTTGGTCTCCTGGGAGCCAAAGTAGGAGGGGGCCAGCCAGGTGGGCGTATGCCGTGCTGGTTACTGGCAGGCCAAGTCACAGGTTTTGACACCGACAGGAGCAGCAGTCGGCCATAGTAAGGCCTGCCTCAGGCAGAGGAGCATCCAGTGTGCTTCACATTGGAGGAGAATCCCAAGCAAAGGCCCGGGAGCCTGCGATTCGCAGAGGGCGAGGAGACCGCACCTGAGGAGACCTCAGTGGAGAGCTCTGTTCAGGTGGGGTGCAGGCAGGGAGGGAAAGAGGCAAACACCCGGAAGCAGAGTTCGTGGGGTGTGATGACCCACTGGAGAATCCGGGTGTTGGAGCAGATGAGGTAACTTCAAGGTTTCTGGGCTGGGACTGAGTGGATGGCTCTGACCAGCAGGGCACCCCTTTATGAATGGGAGACAGAGTGTGATTGGGCAAGGCTGCAAAGCCAACTGGTGGAGGAGCTGTGACAGTGACTTAACCTTCCCCTCACTAGCAGCGTACCAAGGGCTTCTGCGCTCTCTGAGGTGGGGCGGGCTCGGCATTCGCCGGGGGACCAGTGCAGGGATGGTGAGGATGGTTCTATGCTCAGAGAGAGCCTCTCTTGAGTCTTTGGCCTTCCTCCCTCCCCCTCAACTTCCTTCCTTCCTTCTTTTATTTCCGTACTGGGGGTTGGACCCAGGGCCTTTGCACTGAACTGGATCATCAGCCCTTTTGTTTCTTACTTTTGAGACAGAGTCTTGCAAAGCCACCAGTTTGTCCAGGATGGACACTCGCACTCCCCCGCCTCAGCTTTCTTTGAGGGAGTGGTCCCCCGTCTTTGCCAAACTGTTTTCTACACTGCAAGTGTGGTTTTCATTCCTAATCCATCTGGCACAGCCTGTTTGTCCCCAGCCTCTGTCCCAGTTCACCTTAGCCAAGCGTTCTACATTCTCGGCCTTGTCAGCCTTTGTGTGCATGCAACTTGCGTTCAGCTTTGACATGGATTTCTGTCGGTCTCCATCCACAGGCGCTGTTGCACACAGGCCCTGCTCCCTGTAGGCCCCATGGAAGTGTCTCAAGGGGACAGAAGTCCTAGGCTCAGCGGAGTCAGTCCCTCAAAAGCAGCCTGGTACAGGTTCAACAGAACTGCATTGTAGACAGGGCCAACTGGCCCTCTGAATTGTGCAAACGTTGACCCATTTGGAATTTGAAGAAGGTCTTGGAGGCGACTTTGCAGAGTGGTCAGTGGGCTATTCCCCTCCTCTGATCTAGAGGGACAACCACTCACTGAGTGCACCTTTGCCTGGCCGGACCCAGGGCCAGCGTGGAGGCGAGATCGGCATCCCTTCTGCCCACTCCACACACATCTTTGGGATAGACTCTGCCCCTCCGGGGTCTCAGCGTTGCACACGTAGACCACGGGCCATGCCTGATATTTTAGACATGGCACTATGCCTCTTGGTGCCAACCAGCAAGCTGAACCAGGGGACAGTTTTCTTAAGGGCCTCTGTTTAGACCTTCGCTCCTCCCACAGGCCTGGACCTTATTGGCTTTGCTCCTCCAATCGCACTTCTGTGCTGTCCCCATCTCAAGAGTTGGTGGCCTCCCATCCCTTGGCCCATGGCACTTCTTCCTGTTAACACTGCTTCCTTCCAGCCTGGCCCTCCTGTGTCCCAATCATCTGGCCCTCTGCTGCCTTGGACCTGGCTTTCCTAGCTCATCCAGGCTGCCAACTTCTGCTGGTCTATCACTGCCAGCCAAGGAAAAGGACCAGAGATGGGAATTCACCTTGAGCCAACTGCCATTGGTTATTGGGGGGAGAGTGGTTTTGGTTGGGCCAAGAGCGTCTCATGTGCTTCAGACTGGGCAGGCTATGAGACAGCTTCTCTGCTTGGCATTCAGATTGGCCCTTGTGCTGGAGAGAGACTGACAATGGGCACAGCTAGCCCTCTTCTTCCTGTCCACTGAGCCACCTTCCCTGAAGAGTAACTATTCTATCCTTTTTCAAGAAAAGAGTCCTAGTTATTATAAAAATTTAAGCAATGCAGAAAAATACAAATAAAAGAGTAGGAAAAAAAAAGTCAGCCAATACCTTGTCCCTGAGAATCAAGTATCTTCAGCCTTGCGTGGACCGATCTCCAGACATCATCCTGGGAACACATTCAAATGAGCTCATGCGGCGTATCTTCTATCTTTAAGATAAAACAACCTAACATATTTTTCTAAAATTAAATAGAAACTTAAATAAAAATCCAGAGATTTTGGGACTTTAGATCAGTGTTCTTCTACCACCAAAGATTCTTTTCTTAAGATCCTTCAGTGCTCTCTCCCCGTCCTGGACCCTGGTCACTCAGGAGAAGGGCTGGGTCTCAGTGGGGGAAAAGGAAGTGTTCTCCACTGTGTGTGGGTTTGGGTCTGGGCTCGGAAACCCCACGTTGCAAGCAGCAGTGCGGCCAATAGACATTTGGTTCTGTACCAGACCCGTGGTCTGTGCAGGTCTGGCTCAGCCAGAGACCCCAAATTGCTCCCAAGGATGCCATGTCTTTGAGGAGGAGCAGACGGTCTGTGTTTTCCTGGTGTGGGCTCCCAAATGCTAAGTCACAAACCATTGGCGGCAATAAGACATTGAGGATGTGGTGATCGACACTTATGGAAGGAATAAGCAGAAAATGTCTGAGTGCCTCTTCTGTAAGGAACTTTAAAGCCATTGCGTGTGAAAGTGCAGGTGCACTTCCTGGGCTGCGACAGAAATGCTAAGTGGGCCCCGGTCAGACAAGGTCAACACACCCTCGTGTTGGCACTGACATTCCCAACAGAGGTGGTAGCAATGACCATTGTCCTGTATAAAATACCAAACAAGTGATCTGCTAGTATTGTACAATATCGCTTCCTATCAAAAACAGGGAGAAAGTTTATGACAGTTAGAACTCTGATATCCAAAAACACAACCAAGCTTCACCAGTCAGATAGGAGGGCAAGCGCTGGAATTTCTCCACACGATGCCAAGGGTAGAAACACCGTCTTTTGTGGGGAATGGAGCAGGAATCCTCCATTTGTTTTTATCTTGATTGTCTGCTTTTCTACCTGTCCCACAATGCATCACCCCAAATGCCAGAATAACCAGCTTTCTTCAAACAGTTGCTGGACCTGCACCTTTATAGTCAATGTTAATCTTTCCAGCCGAAGTCTGGAGTCATTTCAGCATCAGTTCCAGACTTTGAGGGACATTGTCCTCTATCCTGGACTCAATTACTCAGTATGGCATGGAACAGCTTTCCCCGGGGAGCCCTGGGTGGTCAGAAGAGGGAGACCTAGTGGCCCCATCACACCCTTACTGTGTGCCTTTGGTCGGTCACCTCTCTGACTCACACCGCTTCTCCTGAGCTGTAGACAGACGACACTGTCTACTCAAGACTGTCCTTAAGTCCCCACCTAGCTGCCACGGTCTCAGCTGTAGTCGCATGAATTCTCCTGTCGAGGAACAGTGAATTCAATCCGCTTCCTGTCCTCCATGTCCCACTTGAATGTGGTTTGAAATGCAGGCTCAGTCCTGTCTCTGGGCTGGATGGATTTCTAATTGTGGCACACGGAGGCTGTGTGTGCTGTGTGGGAGTTGAACGGGCTCTAGGCGTGATGTAGCTGGCATGGAATGGGAAAGGTTGTTAAGTATTGGGGAGCCATTTTCCACCAAGCTCTGGTGACTCTCGCTCCCGATGATCCCATTCGTGCAGGCAAAGCCCAAGGTTCTCGGCTGCAAGATGCGAAAAGGGATCAGCTGGTACAGATGCCACTAGCTAGTGCCAGGCTGGCAACCCCTCAGAGCAGTGTCTGTGCCTGGCCTGGTGCTGGGAGAGGTAGGTGGTAAACAGCACAGTTTGCTCTGCCGCGTGGTTCTCAAAGGACTGATGATGATGCGACAGCACAGGCTCGACTTTCCCTTAAGCATCTCTTAGCAATGATGTCTTGTATGTGTGACTCAGCTGAGTCCATTCTGAATAGGTTTGTTCTTTCCCTTGATGTGTCAGCGTCAGCTGCCGCGCGTGCTTATGAGTTGCTGTGGTCAGCAGGGTCTCCCTCTCTCTGTAGCCAGCATGACTTCCCTCAGGCACTGGAGTTTCTTCTCTTCAGCTGAAGGTCCCAAAGCTTTGCAGCTGACCTATGCCCCCTAGCATCTCCTCCTGTCAGGTCCCAGCCTCATCTCAGTCCGAAGAACCCACTGCATGAAGTCATTCAGGACAGGAGGCCACACTGCCCACAAGACAGTCCAGTCTCACCCTTGGTGGCCGTTTTCCAAACTCTTGGATCTATCTGCAGGAGAGCAGTCGCAGGTCCGGGCTGGGCAGGCCAGAGAAACTCCTGTGGGAACTGGACGCTCCCCAGACCATCGGCCTTCTGGTTTGAGAACAGCCCAGCAGGTAGGTGTGGAGGGCAGGTGCAGGGGCCTGGTTGTTGGGACAGAACAGGACAGACATTGCTTTGGCCATCCCTACAGTGGCCCCAAATTGCCTGTGTTTCCTTGGCCTGCCCTGCCCCCCAGGATCTGCAGTGCTGGAGGTGTCCCCTACCCATGCTGTCCTCAATAACTGCACCAGCCGCCGGTGGTCTGCAGTGAGGCCCTGCACCTACCTTTGTGTGTCATTTCACTGCCTCCAGCCCTGGGCAGCCAGCGGCTGTCATATTGGGAGGCACAGGTCTTTGCTAGTGTACTCTTCCACGGTCACCTTGGGGATCTTATGCTCCAGAAGGCCAGGCTCTGAGCCCACAGTGGCCTGGGGCTTTGGGCCACCATTCAGAGAGCGACCACACCCAGAGGACTCTCTGCTTGACTCCCTCTGTGTGTTGCTGAGTCTCAGAGCCTCAGGATACGCGGTGTCTCTAACCCAAGGTCTCTCTCATAGCCGAGGTCCAGAGCACAACACAAGAGCTTCCAGAAACAAGCAATTCTTATACTGAAAATGGTGTCGTTAAGCACTCGGACACTGGTGTGGGAATGGGACCTGAGCCCCCACAGCATCCCACTCGGGACGGGACTACCCTGCCTCCTGCATCCATGCCGGTTCTGCTGCTGGCCATGGTGACAGATCCTGGGGCTGTGTCCAGGGAGCCATTGTTATGCTCATTCATGGCCCACAGCACCAGCTCAGAGTTGCTGACCGCATGGAAACAGTGAGGAGACACCATGCAGCACTTCCTGTGATGCAGTGGGTGTTCTCCACCCAGGGAGGAAGAGGAGGAGCTGCATACTGAGATTGTCGTGGGTGCCATGCATTCAGGTGGGGACAGAGAGGGACCACGTTCACAGGGTGTCTACTGCCATATGTCACCGCATGACACCGGCCGTCACAACTCTGTTGGTCATGAGTGATGGGTGGCTGCTAGTCACGCCCCTCTTGCCTCGTTGTGAAGCCAGCTTCGTCCTCTGTGTGAGTGTGTCAGGAAGAACCAAGCACACACAGGTCCAGCACTCTCTTTGGGTTTGGCACCATGGGGGCCTGAAGAGGAGGATGACCGTGGTTCATGAAGCATCACCCAGCCACCTCCCAGCCTAGCAAGCCACCAGCTTGGCCCTACCCAGCACCTTCCTGGTTTCCTCTGTGGTCACCCTGCTCTTTAGGCCATGGACACCCAGCCTTTATCCTCTCTGCTGCAGGGACAGCATGGTTCCCTCTCCCTCCCTGGCCAACACCGGGGAAAGACGGTTTATTTTGGGTTTTCCTGCTGGCCCTGCCTAGCCACTGCTCTTTGTTCAGGGCTGCTCTTTCCACAGGAGTTGGCCACCACAAAGAACAAAGAGCAAATTCTTCCTAGGACGGTGCTGTCTGGAGGATTAAAAAATCACAGAGCTGCAGCCTCTGGGTGTGGGGGGTAAGGGAGGGAATTACTGTCCCTCCTTTGTGCCAAGTGGACACTTTGGTCTAAGGTCTGGATTCTGGCCTGGGAAGTTCCACAGATACAATTCCCCAAGGACCACCCCACTGGGGGCCACAGAGGACACTGCTGTCCCCTGGCCGGGTCCACCCCTGGGGTGTGAGGCAGAGACTGTGCTTCACTGCAACATGCAGCCACATTTCTTAGGAGGATAGAAAGACAAAACAGAGCTCAAGCTTCTTAGTAGACTAAGGTCGTCATGGAACCGCTTCCTGGCTCTGTGGCAGGATCCTCTCACTTCCCGGAACCGTCCCTTCACACAGGCTAGCATCCCCTCTAACCTCCTGGGCAGCTCTGATTTCTCCCCACTGTATCCTAGCTCAGCGAAACCAGTATCCGTGTTGGTCACTGTCCCTCACATCTGCCCGGCGGAGGATCCCAGCCCACCGGAGCAGCTTAGGAAAGACAAGTAACACACTCGCCCCATTGTCGG
>RJWT010012729.1:0-22239 GCA_004365215.1 Cuniculus paca
ACTTGGATTTTTTTTATCAGGTCTTAGCCCATCTGGAGGCCTGTCTTGGCTTCCCTGGGTATGTGAGAGATGCCAAGCCAGTACGGTACTTATTATTCAACTACTGAACATTCAGTTAATTATTTTCCCCCAATTGACTCTAGGTTTTCAAAGACTTTATCTAGCAAACTGCTCAGATTAAGTAATAATTCATTGACTCTCCATGTTTTATTAATCAAAGACACATCTCACTGCCAATCAGAGCTTCTGATCAGAATAAAATTTCTAAGGTCACCACATAGTGCTAATATCCTTTCCAACAAAAGCAAAGAATCTTGATGTTTTTGTTAGTCTGTGAAGTTATATCACTTGTAAAAGTATGATTATATTAGGTTTTCTGAAGAATTTTAAAAGACTTACAGACCTCCATTGCTACATATTCTCCTAAAACCCAGGAGCCCAATATTGGCAACTGCTGATCTAATAAACCAAAATTCATTACAAAATATGCTTATTTTTGTTATAAAAACCAGAGCAATAAAAACTTTATTGTCATATTGGCAATAACCTTTCCTTATGAGAAAATAAAGGCTAAATGAGTGTTTAGTAATGTATTTTTTTGATCTTGACCTTTCCACAATGAAATGTCCTCAAACCTAAGAGTGACTGGATTACACTAAAATGCTGAGCTGCTTCAGTCTTCCCGCTATAATATTTAGAGATCACAGTCTCTGAGAGAAAAATATTAGAAGCAAAAATGAGGGAGGAGGAAAGGAGCAGTTAAGAACAGCAGAGAGTAAGTGATACCCAATTCTCCACTGCTTAACGCAAATGCCACTTACTGGCCGATTGCACACAAGCAGATGTGCTGGGTGTGCTTGCCTGGCCATCTTAATTCACACTCCTTTCTTGACTCTGCTCTGTCCTTGAGCAGAACACCTGGCAGACTGGTCCGCTTTCCAGCTGTGTTTATAAAATGAGGAGCAGCAGTTACGGCTCCGAGATCGAAGAATCCCAGGGGGATTCTTCAAGGCTTTGGCTTCTTTCCTGAGGGTCCTGAGGCTGGCAGCAAGGCTCACCTGTGAGGCCTCTGCGCACAGTTCTCTGTGACCCTGGCTCTTGTCACTACTCTCATATTTCATTCCTCAACCTTGTATTGACAGAAGCCTACCATTTCCAGGTCCAGGGCTCCGAACCACACCCTGTGATTGACCCAGCACACTTTTGCCATCAGTGGCTTTATTACACTATCTTCAGATTAACTAGTTTAATTGTGCCATCAATTCTCTGCCAGGTCCACATGTGATTTACATAAAGAACCTAACCTGAAACAGGAGGGAGGACAAGGGACCCAGGTTGACATGGTCCATTTAGATCAATACCATGTGACATAGGGAGGTAGAGAATGATGGGCAGGAAGTCTGCAGGGGTCAGTGGGTTATATCTACCACACTGGGATTTTTGATTTGTAAGACAGATATACAACATAAGTTCACAGCGTTGGTATGGAAATTAGAATCCACAGAAAACATTTAGCTGACTGCCAACTGCATAATAAATAATTAATAGATGTTAACCACTGTTTTTATATTCTAGGGTCCACAGGAAAAAATAAAATCTTTGTATCTCTGCTTTGTTGACAGCACCATTTCCTAGATTATTGTGGTCTAAACTCATACCAGGGCCATCACACAGCCAGGAGGAGAACGTACCTGCTCGAACACCAGCCAGCACTCATGCAGCACTTACTGTTGGCCAGAGGCTATGCTCATCCCTTTCCAAGAGCAGCCTCGATGAACGATGAACGCAACAGCACTAGGAAGCAGGAACTTAAAACCTCCTTTCCCTGATGAGAAACAGAGGCTGGCAGAAGTAAGGAAACCATGCAGACTTACATGCTGCCAAACTGGCACAGGTGGCATTTGAACCCAGGCCCACAGGCAGCACCCAGAATTCCTTGTTTATAAGAGACTGCTGCCTCAAAGGACACTCTGAGCGATAGGCACGAAGTCATGTTGTCTGAGGAAGGAAAAATGTCTACGCATTTATCACTGTCAAAATTCCTTTCAAGAAAATATGCTGTAATTGTACATTTAACTCAGCCCCAACCCAAAATAATGTTTGAGTGACGCCAAGTGACATGTGTTGAGACTGTGACCCTGCTGGGAGTCTTGTAAAACTGGCACTAAGGAAGGATGACAAACAAACAGATGCAGTGGTTTATTGGCCTGATCTCTTTGTGGCACCTCTGTGACTTCCAGGAAGGAAACAGAACACTTAAGAAGAAACGCTAAGCCTTCAGCAGCCATGAGCACTCAATAGCTAAGCCAGGCAGGATTTATGTCCTTGAATATTCACCAAGATACCTGCTGGGAAGGCAGCCTGGACAACAGAGAAAGCAAGACTCAGGGGCTCAAGGACCTTTTTCTGGAGTTCCCCAGGCCTCCTTCCTCTTGAGCTAATCATGGGACTGTCCACGGAAGTACTCGGGAGCCCCAGCGATGCTGGAGCTGGGGAAAGTGTTGGGCACCTCTGCAAACAGGAATAGCTACAGGAACTGAGCTTGGGCAGTGGTCTGCCCTGAGGATACAAAATCACTCCTTTTTGGGGATGTTGTTAGCGCCCCAGCATCAGCAGAGTCCTGACCATGGAAGGAAATGAGAAGTCTTTTCTCACTTCTGTCTTAACAAGGCCAGTAGGCACCCACTGATTGACCGCGTGCCTCCAGCACAGGGTGGGGCAGATCCTGGGAAGTCCATCGATACCTGTTGAATCAAAGAGAAGCCATTCCTTAGGGAGCACGCACTGCTCCTTTCCAGAGACTGGATGAGGGTGGGGAAAGGAAAAGGAGCTGTGTCAGCTCACAGTCTCACAGTGCTTCCATTTACATTTGCAGAGGACATAATTCTTACATGAGTGTGCATATGTGCACACACACACACACCCTAATACATGGGCATTCTATCTCGTACTATCTCCTAGTCAGAGATGATTGATTCAATGCAGGAATCTGAACTGAACTGGAATAATAAAATTTATAGATTTGAAATTTGAGACACAGAAACAAGGTAACAGTCAACAAATGAGCTGATGTATATATGTGTATATATGTGTGTGTATATGAGAAAGTTCCAGAAGGCTCACAAATTCCAGCACTCAGACAGGTTTTGGTTTCCTTCTCTTTGTGAATCAGACCATACTTTGAATCCATGAACATGGTACTATGGTATCTCAATATCATGTGTTGATGAATTGTGTTCTCTTTCCAGAAAAGATACTTTGGGTTTCTAACCCTCTGTTACTTTGTTTGGTCTTTACAGAGGCAACTATGCTGAAATAAAGTTAAAATGGTCCGTATTCCAGTACGACTGGTATCTTTACAAAAATGGGAAATTTAGACCCAAAGATAGACATACACAGAGGGAGAATGGCAGGCAAATGTTGAAGCAGATATCCGGGAGATGAAGCTACAAGCTAAGGGATGTCAAAGATTCCCAGCTAAGCACCAGGACCCAGGAAACAGATGTGAATAGATTCCCTCTCATAGCCTCAGAAGGAGCCAGCTGTACTTACTACATCTTGATCTCAGACTTCTAGCCTCCAGGAGTGATTGACAGTAAATCCATCTTGTTACACAGCTCTAGCAAACACATGTACACAGTTTTTTCTTTTTTCCTTATCCGCTTAACGTTAGAGCAGGTATCTATTGCTTGCTACCAAAAGAAACTTAATTGATACCCCACAAGTGAACCATGGTGAGCATAGATTCTGATTTCAAATGAAGTTCCCAATTATTTGTATAAGGATCTTGGTTCCTATTAAATGAAGAAGCTCCATTTTGAGGTTGGATAGCTCACAACTGACAACACAAAAACACACTATCATGGAGACTACAGAGCTCCTTAGATCAAAGAAGAGATAACTACTGAACAGTCCTTTTTCAGATACATGGAGAATGAGAAAAACAGTTTGAAATACAAAAGCTTTATTTCCCTGACAAGCACAAGCACAAATGACGAAAAGCAAAGATGTCCCTAAGGGTAAATACCTTATATTTTGTCTCATTCTGTATCATGGAAAAGATGATTATAAAAAAATACATGCTTGCATTAAAATATTAACCTATTAAAATATATCAAGAGATTCTGTTATGGGCTGAATTGCATCCCCTTAAAATACATGTCTGACTTCTCTTTGTCACACTCTGGTATCCAAGGATGTGACCTTATTTGGAAACTGAATCATTGTAGATATTTTTAAGTTAATATACCATCTTCAAGGTAGGTCCTAATTCAATACAACTGCACCCTTATAAGAAGGAGAAAATGATCAAAGAGTGGTAGCACATGCCTATATTCCCAGTACACTGAGTGGCTGAGATAGGAGGATCAAGTTCAAGCCTAGCTTGGGCAACTTAGTAAGAGCCTGTCTCAAAATAAAAAAATAAATAAGGTGGGGGTGCAACTCTGTGCAAAGAGCCTAGGTTCTGTACCCCCCAACACACACACACACACACACACACACACACACACACACACACTCACAAAGAGGAAAACATCACATGAATACAGACATGTAGGGTTAATTCCATGTGAAGACCTAGGTACTGACTGAAGTAATTTGATTACAAGCCAAGGAACACTGAAGGTTCCAGAAGCTGACAGAAGGAATGAGGGATCCATGGCTCTTTCAACGCCTTGATTTGGGACTTTTAGCCTCTGGACAGACAGTATAATTTTTGTCATAGTAAATCATATAATTTAAGGTACTTCATTATAGAAGCCCTATAAAGCTAATATATAACCTCTCCCAAACTCTGTGTCATGGAGGTTAACCCAGGATAACTGAATCAAGATTTAAAAATACCCTCACAAAATAGAGTTGAAAAATTCACAATATCTGAATCCCTTACAGTAATTTTGAAAATTCTAATAGTTCAATGTATTGAGGATGGGGGTGGAATCCCAAATGATCAAGTTATTTTGGTGCCACTTCCCCAGACTTAGTTCATTTTTCTGTATTTCCAATGAGAATCAATTCCTCAAGTGGAAAACCTATATAATATACATGTCATCAAAATACTAAATATTGTGTCTGTCTTTCTAGTGTCTAGTAAGTTGATAGCAAAATAACCACTACTCCAGAGTCACAGGTGAGCACTGCTTTAATTCAAGCATGAGTGGATAGTGATTTGGTGCCTGCTGGCAACTCTTCAATAATGTTTCTACTTTTGAGTGATGTAAAGCAGATGACAGAAAAAATTAAAGGGCACTCAAGGCATTCTAAGCAACATCTTTGAAAGTGGCTAACAGCAAAGTTGGCCTTCTGTTGTGTCCTTAAAAAACTCTGCTCTTGGAAAAGGAAGGATCGCCATCATCCTTGGGGAAGAGCTCTTCTTTCACTTTCCAGCAAATATCCTCTTGCTTTGATCTTTTGATTCTTCTCAAATAATGATTTGTTTGTTCTAAAAATAGTTATTCTGCAAGAATGAAACTGAAATTTATGTTTTAGGACTATGTTAAAGGGAGCACACTGAACGCTAAAGACAGATCTATTAAAGTCATGCCGTGTGTTAAATTTACTGCTGATTTTCCGAGAAAAGCTCCTTTAATATTTTTAGACCAAGAGGAGTGTATTTGTACACAGTTTTAGAACATAAAGACATCTGAACTGAACATCTGCTTTATTGTCTTGGTCCTAGAGTCAACTTTCTGACTTAAAAATTCAGAAAGCAGATTTGGTGGAGTAAATATATAATTTTGGCTTATCCAAATAATTCACTTATGTGCTGGGGGAATCAAAGTGGTTTTTCATTTCATTGTTTTGACAGAAGATTAACTTTAGAGTTACTGACTCTATTAAGCATTGCATGACAATGTCTTTCAATGTCCATTAAATAATGCTTAGTACAGTAAATGTTAAATTACCATGTTACATCTCCATAAATACATGCAAAGTCCATATGAATGCCAAATGAATTCAGTATGGTCATTTCTATTACAATGAATGCCAAATGAATTCAGAGCGATGAGGCACTTAAAATGTCACACACTTCCAGCTAGCTCCATCCTGAATTCATTACTGCCATGTGACACCCAGACTTGTCAGGGTTTCTACTTTAAATACCATTTTTAGCAGTTCATAATAAAATTCCACCTGAGGAATTGATTCTCATTGGAAATAAGGAAAAATGAGCTAAATCTGAGTAAGTGGCACCAAAATAACTTGGTCATTTGGGATTCCACCTCTATCCTCAAACTTGCAAGTTTAATACTTGAGTATATCATAGGGACTAATGATGGTTTTGGATTTTTTATATCTAAAGAAAATGTTAATTTGAAAAGTTTTTTCACACAGTTCTTTTTTTTTCTTTAATCAGAATTTATTGATACATTTTAGATATATGTGATGATCACATTCATCATAGAAAATTGGTACCTGTACATGATACCACTTGATTTTTTTTAATGAAGTTCTTTTATAATGCACCTTCGTAAAACATTTATCTGTGTTTGTCCCATTCTTATTAGTTGCAGTGTATGTGCCAGAATGCTACAAAAGTAGATAAACAGAAACACTGAGATGTAAGTTCAGTATTTTACCCCAGGACACATCATAGATGACACCTGATTTCATGATCTAATATTCCCATTTTCCTAGGATTATCCAGAAATATCCATTCTGCAACTACATTTACATTTTAATATTCTGAGACTGTACACCCATTGACCATCACCTCCCAAGTAATGTCTGCTTTTGTGAGGGGGAGGAAAGGTAGCCAGACAGACTGCACACAGCAGGAGCAAGTGGCAGTGGAAACTAGCACACTGGCTGATACATCCAGTGTCCAGACGGGGGTGTGGAGGAAGGACCACCAACTCTGGTTGAGGAGTGATGGCTCTCACCAGCTTAAATAGAAAATTAAAATACAAATTCCTTATTGTTAATATCAGCCAATTTGCATGGCTAGCCATCAGAGATAGGGGTAAGGAACTGACACAGCCTTAAACATTACTGTAACATTTGATAGATTTGAATATATAGGCTTGTAAAGATTCTGGCTTCATGTTATCAGCAATAATTTGATTGCATATATTTACTCTTTCATAGCATCTTTTGTAATAAATATATCTATACACACTAGATATAGATCCTGTTTAAAACATTCTCGATTTCATTCTAGTGATTGTAACTATAAATCATTTTGGCTTTCAGTGAATTTCAAGGCATGTGTATTTTATGTTACTGAACCATAAATCAGATTTGTTGAGTTGGAATTCTGTTACTGAAGCAAAGTTAAGTTTAATTTTATATGAGAAAATAGGGCAATTTTAGTCAGAACACCTATCAGAAATATATCTCACAAGTGACACTCTTACTTATGCTTGAGCTGAAATGCCTGAGGAACTGCTGATGTTCTTCCCTCTGTTATTATATTCATCTCTCCCTCTATCCATTCCTCTCACATCCATTCATCTGTTCTTCTGTCCATTCATTTATCCATTCATGCATCCATTTAATTATTCTTTGAATCAACAAATAACTATGGTGTCTACTATGTCACAGATGTTGTAATAGACACAGGGGAAGGGTGCAAATAAGAATGCCTTCATAGAGGAATTGATGGCTAAGCTGATGTCTCCAAAGCAAGTCAGGCTACTCTGGGAAAGAGCTTAGAAAATATTTTATCATGGCTTCCTGATGCTATGCCCTCCATGTGCCCAAATTTTAGGAAACAATTTGAGGGAGCTACTAGATTTACTTCCTTCAATAACTTTTTTTCTTTATTCTTCCTTTTTTTTTTAAATCACAGTAGTGGGTATTGCATTGAGCTACATACAGTTTTTTGCCTTTTTTTTAAGACAGGTTCTCACTAGGCCAAGGCTGGGCTTAAACTTTGCATCTTCCTGCAGACTTTTAAACATTGAGTAAGACAGAAAGAGTTTGCAAAGTGAAAGTTTCCTTCCCTTGCAAATGGGTCCCAGGACAGACGAGAAGGCAGTTTATCACATAGTGGAGTTTCCACAGCAAACAAGGAAGGTCTTACCCCAAACAGACCCTAACACCTGTCCTTGTAACTGTTCACAAGAGCCACTACCCTGTTGTTGTTATTGTTCTTTTATCTATGTAAAAATCACCAAAGATCTGGAAAGTCTTGCTTTGTGCCCTAAAAGGTTATATATCAGCTTTCATTCAGTAGCCTAGAAAATGTTACATTTTATTTAGTCCATTTCTCATGTGAGGCAGAGAAGTTGCTGAGGTTCTATATTGGCCCATAGCTTGTTTCTACATATAAAGATTTATTAGAGCACAGTCACATCCATGTGTTTTTTCATTGTCTATGACTAGGACCACAGTGGCACAATGGAGTACAATAGAAGTCTTATGGCCATCAGAGCTAGAAATACTTTCTATTTTGCCTTCCACAAAAATTTACCAACTCCTTACTTTACATCGTTTCAACTGAGAAATGTTTTTGTACTACTAAAATCTTTGCCTAATGTTTCTCCTCATGAAAGACATTATAATCACCATTTCTATTTTTGGGGGGAGTGGGGTGAGAGACTACTGGGAAGCTCAAATAAAATTATAGTGATTTTATAAACTATCACGGTCAGCTTGTCAGTGTAATATATCCTCTCCTAGTAATACTACCTACTTCACTGTATTCTCCCTGTGCATTTTGAGAATTTCTTTTGCTCAATTTATTAAGCATGGTGTTTGTACACTGCTTTACACAACAGCCTAATACTTTGTGAAATAAAATAAGAAGTGGATTAGTAGTGGTTAGATGGCGGGGAGAGAAACAGAGAGAGAGAGTGACCCAGATATCTCTTACTAATCTATTAAAAACAAGTCCACAGAGACCTGTGAAAAAGTACATGTTATGGCTTGTGTTTAGATGTCCCCCTAAAATCTTATGCAGTCATAGGCGGGGCTTTTAAGAGGAGGCTGGAGCTAGAGTGTGTGATGCTGGGATTAAGGGTGTGTGATTACTGAATTAGTCCTCTGGTTCATTTGGCATAGTTCTGGGTGTGGATAATGGGGAGGCCCACCCTGGTGCGAGTGCTACCTGCCCTAACTGCGTGTAGCCTGGACAGAAAGAGGCTGGTGTTGTTACTTGTCACGTCCTGCTTCAATACCTTGCTGCCTTCTGCCTTCCATGAACTGTTTGTCCTCTGCGATGCCCCTTTGCCATGCCATCCTGCCTTCAAGCCAGTCAACTCTGAACTGAATCCTCTACAAACTGTGAGCTACAATAAAACTTTCTTCCTTTAAATTTGGGTGTCTAGTATTTTTTCTTAACTATGAGAAAAGTAATTAAGACAATATGTATAGTTATAAAGGAGACAATGATAGGCAGTACCCAAGATTTCTCAATTATTTGGGCCAGATAATTCTGTTGGGAGGAATTGTCCCATAGTTGGTC
Source organism: Cuniculus paca (assembly GCA_004365215.1). Taxonomy (NCBI): domain Eukaryota; kingdom Metazoa; phylum Chordata; class Mammalia; order Rodentia; family Cuniculidae; genus Cuniculus; species Cuniculus paca. The sequence continues at coordinate 9,410 of RJWT010012729.1, forward strand.
AGCAGCATGCCTGGACACTACCAACTAGATGCTAGTAAGATATCTTCCACCTTGATTATCCACCATAGTGACAAAAATTGTCCCACACCACTGTGCCACCTGGGAGACATCCTTATGCCCATTCCAGTCTAGAGAAAGTAGCTGTCTTCCACATTCTCTCTTAATATACCTTCCTGCTTGTGTTTGTTCTGTTAAGAGACCAATACCCTGTAGTAGAGTCTATCAAAGCACACTGCAGAAAAAAGTTTTGGAGTATGTGGAATAACAATCTTTTCTCCCTCGGGTTGGGCCATGTCTCAGCAAGTCACTCAGCAGAATCCCAGGATTGGACAATGTCATAAAACTAAATCCCTTAGACAGAGTTCTGAATTACAGACCTCATGCTGCCCGTCCCTTGTGCTGGACAAAGAGTGATGAGGTTTGTCATGTGCTCTCAGGCCTAGCAAGACAAGTCTCCTGATCTTTAATGACAATAATGAATTAAATAATGGCTCAGTAATGAGTTGGGTTATTTCCTAAGGCTGAAGATCAAGAGAAATTAAATACTTAATCCCAAGGGACCTGAAGTGATAAAGGGCTATTTAAACACCTTCACAGCAGTGGGAACAAGACCTGAGTAAGACACAGAGGACTATGCTGCCTGGACTCTCTTTCCCCATAGATTTTATAATCAGCCAAAGCTGATAATTGGACAAGACACAAGAAAATGCAAGATTGCCTGAATGATGAGATGAATCAAATCACTAGACAGAGGAAACTTCGTTCATAATTGGTGTGTTTTGTCTTGTTTACATCAAATATCCAGATACCAAAGTTAGAGACATCTGTGCAATTGATTCCAGCAGTGTAAATTGTATCTCAATTGACATATCCTTACAGGCAAGGACAGGCTTATATTTTTTGTTCCCCAAGTGTCCTGGGTATAATAAATGCTCAATAAATATTTGATCAGTTTGATAGAGGCCGCTGGCTTTATCCACACATACTGCATCTGATATATATTTCTTCAAAAAATTAGTCAGAGCCTTGTAGGGAAGAAAGAAGCTGCTTATTTCACCCAGAAAGGACTTTTGGGGTCATATGCTGATAATTACACCCTTTTTAGTGAATTTACCATTTGAGTCATATAAACTTTCACTGTTAAATATTTAGGTTGATACAGCAAAAGACAAATTTTTCACAGACATTTTAATCATTTCACTAAAATGACAATTGAGGAGACCTATCTTGCAAAATGTACATTAGAACTGATGGAGTTTGTATTATCATACCTAATTTGTGCCACTAAAAATGCATAATAAATAAATCCAGAAAGAAGGACTCATGCCTTTCTTTCCTATGTGTAAGAAAGGAATCTATAAGAAAATTAGAAGGTATGAATGGAAGATCAGTTAAGTGGGAGATGGTAATAATTGTAATGCTAAATTATCAAATCAAATATGTAATTAAATGTATATAATTCAAAAGTGTAATTAGTCACACATTATAAGATTTTTGGACACATATTGATAGTGTTAGAGCAGAGTTATTATATTAAAATGAAAATCACTTAGCTCATTCTTATTTATATATACAGATAAATTCAGGTTTTTCAGAGGGACAATCAAGGATACTGGATGTGGAATTAAATAGAATTGAATACAAATCCAGGCATCACCCTTGACTGCATTTGTAACAGAAGCAATGCAATGTCACTGGGAGAAAAAGGATCTACTGGGAAACCTGAGATCCAGGACAGACATCATGCCTCACTAGCTCTGTGACCTTGGGCAAAATGCAAATTCACTCTGAGCCTATTTCCCAGTTTTACAATGGAATCATTCCACCTTCGCCTGGGTGTCTTTCTTGTTTTAGTGGCAGTACTGACTCCAGATCAGTGCATAGCTGTCTTGTTTACATTCATCAAATCAGGTCCATTCAGAAAGTGAGAAACCTTCTCTAAGCACCCAAAAATCCATCCCTGACCCTCTTCCTCTAGCTTAAATCTTCTGGTATGTGTTGCAGTCTATATTTCTATATTCAGAGGACTTATCAGAGGATAATTAGAAATACCTGTATAAACAAGAATTACCAGTCTCATATTCACACATAGATAGGTATAAAGACCTGGGAAATAGAAAACAATCTAGAAATAGATCACACAAATGTGACTATTTGATTTGTACAAAGAGAGGCATGCACTTCAGTGGAAGAAAGGAAGATTTTCTCAACCAGTTGTGCTGGAGCAACTTGAAAAAGTAAATTAATTTCAGATGAAAAGTGATTGTGAATGTGAAAGAAATCAACCTTTTAGACAGTCTACCAAAGAATGCATGTGGCCTCGGGGATATGTAAATATTTGTTAAACAGGACACAAGAAGCAAGAATCATAATGAAATGAATGAATAATGGCTTTCACTAAAATTTAGAGCACCTGTTTATCAAGCAATACCAGCAAGAAAGTAAAACACAAGCCAGAAAAAGAAGAGACTCGCAACTCACAACCTGATGAAGGCTTAGGAATATATTAAGAACTTCTTAAATTATCACTGAAAGAAGCTTCTTTCAAATGGGAGAGAGCTGTCGTCTCCTGGAGAACAACTTGCTGTAACTGGGTGTAAGAACTTGAGTCTGCAATGCCTTGAAGGAATAGAATTCAGGGATGGACACATCACTTTAGCAGGCCTAATGTTTGACTGGAAAGTTAAGGAAAGGAGAAACTAGGAGGACTGGAAAACAGTGAAGTGGTGACAGAGAGCTGGGTGCAGGTGGCCAAGAACAGTCATGTTTGTTATTTCATCTTCCATCAGAACTTGGTGCAATCTCCACACAATGATTGAAATTTCAATACTATGGGCTACCCACATAACGACTTATATAAATTTGGTGGGGAAAGAAAAAGGAAATGCTGTTTGCTACATGTATATTACCATGAAGGAGACGATAAGACAAAACAACTAAATAAGCACAGGCATGATCTTGGAGCTAGGGATAACAATTGGTATCCAAGCACTTCTGGGAACTTAAGAAATTTCATGGATAACCACTGAATACTCACAAGCAGGAGGTGGATTTTTGGGCCAATACTATTTAGAGTCATAGGATGGGAGATTCCAGCTGACATCTAGCTAATATATTTTAATTGCCTCTCTTTTAATTAAAACATTAAGCTGGGTAAGAGCAAAGTACAGAGTAGGAGCTCAAAAATACTACAGTAAAAATCGATTAATGAATGAGAATGAATAGAATTTAGGTCTCTATTGACTCCATCAGCTTTCAAAACTTCATGATCATCTTTTTACTTCTTATTTTCCAATCTCTTTACATTTCATCATTTTAAAAAAATCATTTGTAAAACTTCCCAGTCTTATGCTGTGGTATTGTCCATCTACAAAGGACATGCACCTTCTCCACTGGGGAATGGAAAAGGGGTGCTATGCCACACAGTGATTCAAATGCATTTGCAAAATAAGCACCACTCTTTCATACTCCAGACTTGTTATCTGAATAAATGTTTCCCTAATAAAGCTTGCAGCTGGGTTGAGTTTGAGAAATACAACAATTAGGAGTCATGGGACAAGAGCTCAAAAAGGGTTCTCTCTAAACACAAGCATTTGCTTCCTCCATTCCTGATTAGAAGGAGTGGGGCCCGTAAGTGTCTGCCAGTGCAACACTGATTGCTAATCAAGTGGCCACGGGATGTGTGAGCAAAAGAAAATTAGAAAACAAACGTGGATGCTGATTAGCTTTCTACAAACATCCTGAAAGATGTACGAAGCAAGGAAGGTGAGGCAAGGAAGAAGGTTCCAGTCTCTCTGTTTTGCCAACTTCACCTGAGGCAAACCTAGAACTCACAAAAGGGACTGTGGAACAATGCACCAAACTGATTGCAAAACCCAAATAAAACTATGGAATATATGGTAATAGCAATACCATGACTGTTACTGCTAACGTTTGCGTCCAACTTGACCCCTCAGCAAGATTGATTAGCTAGTTTTGCTCTCATGGTTGGTTAGTCCTTGAGGCGGTTGTTGATTTTATCATCTCTATTTCACTGGGACAAGCAAGGCTGAAATTTGCTCAAGGCAGCATATTCAAGAGAATGAAGGAAAGCTAATCCTGAGGTCTTCATCTCTAAATTTTAGGCTTGGCATTCGACCTCCACCCACACAAGCCAAAGGATCACAGATATTACCAACAATACCTGTAACAACAGAATTGGAGAAATAGGGCAAAATATTTGTTGATTTAGGGGCTTGGGTTAACCATTCAGCTGGTGTGGAACCAGTGGGGAGCACGAAATTCTTAAAACACCTGGTCTGAAAGGGAGCTAAAACAGCTATATTAATGGGGAGATCAGTGAGAGTGTTCAGTGTTTACACTTGTCTAAGTTGAATAATCAGTTCTATACTTGAAAGTGCACTAGTGGATCTTACTTGCACATTTAATTTATGAACAAGATGATTATTAATTGTTCTTTCAGCTGCCACTCCTGTGGCTCACCTGTTCAATTTCTGGAATGTTTAGAAGTTCTTCTCCCTAATTTAACCTATGCAATGTTTTGTGAATGGCACACCATCTCTAAAAGACTGACCCTTTTGAATGGTACCCAGAGGCGTTCTCTAGCTGGCTTCTTTCAGCTTGTGAAAACCAAATGTACACAACTCTTCCCAAATTCTCATTCCATAATGTCAAATGGCAGCTTAAAACCCAGCATGGTGGGAGTATTTACACCACAGTAATAGGCAAACACTACAAATCATGAATTTTTCTTCCCTAGAGACCCTGATGTTAAATATTTACCACTGCATATCTACTTGTATTTTTAATGTCAATTTCTTTTGCACATTGACATTTATTTTTAATTACATTTATTTAAAAAAATAATCTACATTACCACTGTAGATGGAAAGCAGTTTTCTTGCATATATAGAAGGCACCCTTGAAAATAAATTCTAGTGTAAACAAAACAATATTAGGTAATGCTCAGCTAGAAAATTGTGCTTGCATCAAGTAATGATTATGAGGCCAGCTTTCACTTCTGTGAAAATGGGGATTAGCAGTGTGGAGAGGTTTTAAAACATATATAACAACAACAAACTACAAGGAGACTTTCTATTCAAGGTAAAGGAAGTGGTAGCTACAAATCTGTAGGATTCAACTGATAGAAAATGGTAGGACTCCGTGGCATGAACTTAATGCTGTGAGCTCTGCTTTCTTGCTCCTCTTACAAAGCAGAGAAGCCCTCAAGATCTTGCCCTGAGTGCTCAGGTCCAAGCCCATCCCACTGTACACTGAGGGTTCTGTAGCTCTTGCCCAACGGCTCTCCCTAGAACTCCCAGAAGATGATCCTCTCCCTCATCCACTGTGACATCCAGACCCCCTTTTCCATGTTGTGTGAATGTCCAGTGGTAGATCAGAAATGTCTGGAACTTCAAGAGAGTAGAATGCCCACACACCAAAGGTCTCCTCTAGCTCCAAAATGCTACTTCTTCCCCTGGAAAGTACCCTGAAATACAGGGCCTTTTCGCAGAAGCAGCCCTCCACAAAGACAGCTGGAGTAAATCTCTGGCTGAAGGTACCAGGTGTGTCAACACCCCAGTTCCCTCTTTCCTCAGGTGGGATAACTCTGAAGCATGTCTTCTACACTGTTCTAGTTTCTTATGGGATTAAGCGTGGGTTATTCATCATAGCTCAATGCACCCTTCATTGATTCTCCTTCCTTCCTCTTTGCCTTCTGTCTGTTGGGTTCCTTGGTCTTTCTGCAAACACTACCCACTCACCTGGAGGAGCCCAGGTAAAGTACACATAAATTCATGCCCTCTCATGTGCCCAGTGTCAGTGGGCCAATGTCTCAGGCTTTGGGTTTCAGCATTCTCATAGACAAACAGTGCTGATGCCAGACTGTGCGATGTGGAAGTTGCGTAATCTTTCAGACACCATGGACTTTTCATACTTTCAACACTGTGTGGAAAGCTCAATATTAAAATTACCTTGTTATCTCCTCTAAGGCTGGTAGAGACCACTGATATTTGAGAGGGCTAATCTAAAAGAAACATTGATCATTTAATCCTTTCAGCTCACTGGGTTCTATTCCTGAACAAATTCAGACCACCGGGAAGCTTAGGTCTCTGTAGGAATGTATTCATTTTATCACAGTCCCTTTTCATGTCTTTACTGAGGTAGGATAAACAAAGCAACCAGGCCAAGGGTGTTTCCATATCATCTGAAAAAGAGCTGTTGGGAAAGCTATTCCCTGTGTGACTCAATGCCCCTTACCATGAAAGCTCTTAAATTCCTATCAGAAATAATGCTAAAGAGAAAAGGTATTCTCTTCCTACTTGTTGGCATGCTGTTCTTTATCTTTGTTCCCTCCTCTTCCTAATCAACATGTTAATTATTTAAGGCTAGGCATTTCTATTTTTTTCCCCATGGTTATGTGGAAACACAAAATAAATTTGGTGCTGTTTTAATAACCATATCCAATCAATGCTCTTCTGTATTGAATTTTGTCTCAAAAATCTTTACCTTTGCATAATTGTAATTTAATAAGCTATTTTAAAACATTTAACAATAAATGTGATAGAAATGATCAGAGGATAAATAACAGGAAATCTACAAAGAATCAAAATGCTATTTTTGCTACAGAACAGGTTATAACTGGACATGCAGAATTATTACAACTTGACTCAAAAATCATCTGCATTTGGCTCATAACAAAACCAAAGTTCTTGGTTGCTCAGAGATAATTTGTGAAGGATCAACAGGTAACCTCCACGCTTTGGTTTGTAACAATACTCACATCTGTTCATTCATTTGGTCCCAAATTTTGTGTATCTCCTATGTACCAGATATCATGATAAGGTTAGTAGTAATGACTGTATGAGAAAACAGATGCTAGTTCTATTCTTTTGGAAATGGAATTGATTCAGAGAGAGAGAGAGAGAGAGAGAGAAACTCAAAAGATTTCTTCACCTTATCTGCAGTGAAAAGTAGAACAGCAACAAAGGGAAATAACAAAACAAAACGAAACAAAACAAAGCAGGAAACAGCTTTGGAAACGTGACTGTGAATGTTTATGTAATGGGCCTGGAACTCTGAGGGTAGCACAGAGCGTGAGCCATGGCTTGTGTTACAGCTGGCCCAAGGACATGAAAAGTAAAACACATGAAAACAATGCAACACCCAGTGTGTCCACCCTATCAGCAGGGAACAGGCATCTTTGGTTTACTTTAACGCTAGTTTTATTGTTGGTTTCCTAAAACAGAGCGGAGACCTCTGCAGCTGCCATTTGTTTTACGACTTGACAAGAATGAATGCTAGACTATGGCACATTTTGGTTATGGTGATGCCATGCTGAAGCTGTCACACGAAACCGGAACCCCAAAGACCCTAAAATAGGAATATCCCTGCTCTGCTCTTGGCCCCAGGTTGCCACAGACTTCATATGGGACTCTTAGAGGGAGAAGAACCACAGAATTTCATAGCCAAGGAATAAGTGGATGGACCAAGGCTACTGCACCTCATCTATTTTTGCCCTAAACACACATAAATCTGGTAATTATGTGGGCAACAAAAAAGCAGAGTCGACTCTACTTATTCTCATAGAGCTAGTATAGCGTTGATCACAGAAATTTGTGGTTATGACAATTTTTTGATAAGAACCTTATGGGCTATAGCAGCACCAGCATTGTGAAAATTTGTCAGAAATTCAAATTTTTGATCTTGTCCTGGAATCTTGGACTACATGGCCTCCTATTTTACTAAGCTCTGCAGAGAAATCTGATGCTCATACCAGCTTGAGAAACACTGCCCAAGAATACTTTTCTGAGATGATTTCCAAGCAGGGCCTTCATGCTTTCCTCTTTAACTTCCAGGTGCTAGGAAAATGGGTAGAAAGGACCTGTAATCTCTTTTATTCAGCAGCATGCAGGATGTAAGACCAAAGGGGCTTCATAGAAATAGTAGTGCACTATTTCACCACACAATTGGAAAAAGGTCTCCAGAACCATTTTGTTCAGCCATTGTAAAGATCTATAAATTCCCCTCACTCAAATGCATGTAATAAAAAATAGAGATAAAATGAAATTGGCAATATAATACACTGATCTTCCAGCTAAATTAAAATGATAACTCTTGCTTTCCTTTATGCTTTTACTGCACCATGGTTTCACACTCACTGGTCACCAAGTCTATTAGTGCACTTCATTGTTTGCACCCAAGTACAGAATTTCACATTTGCCCCTGTTTATTATTGCTAATAAGTCAAACCATTGAACCTATGAAGTTGGCTTTGATTCCCAGATCAGTTATGAAAAATACACATCAGAATGTCATTAACATGCCCAACATTTCCACTTGTCATATCATCATCAATTATCAATTATAAAATATAAAGGTCTACGCTGAGGGATAAAGACTGGGGCTGGCATCAGAAACATCCCTCGTTGACACTGTCCTATTAGAGAACATCTTTACTGTGATGGTCATGCACCTAGTTTAGAGCTTCTCTCATGGAATTTGCATTTGGGTGACAATGTCTGCTCATAAATACTATATGGGGTGCTCCCTCAATTCTTTAGCGATGAGTCGTCCTCACTTTTAGTGGATAATTTCTGGGACAAAGTTAAGATTTTCTCTTGTAGATCAGCTAAAAATAGCCAAACTCACATGACTTATGAAAAATAATCCTTTCACCTCTTTATGAATTATTGCCTGAGAGGTAAACATTATAAAAAAGAGAGCTAGTTGGACTGTTGGAGTTTCCAAACACATCCACCCCATTCCCACTACTATCACCACAAACAACAGCAATAACAATAACAATAATAGTAATGAGATTCCCCAGTTAAATTTGAATTTCAGATAAATAATTTTAGTATAATTATATGCCAAACACTGCACAGGACATTCACATAATAAAAATATAGTAAAAAAGTTAATTATTTGCTTACATTTATATGATTCAAAGGTGCATGTGCTTGACCACTAACATAGAATACCTTTCCCGAAATCTTCCTTCAACTCTAAACCACGTTCAACATCGATCCACATTCAACTCTAAACACACATCACTCCACATTCAAAGCAGCCACATTTTACTCACTAATTAAAGTGATTTCTTTCTTTGAAAGTTAGTGGAGGATTTACCTGGGTGCTGGAACATAGTGCCCCCTTTGTTGATCAGTCATTTTCCGAACAACCACCCACTGCCAGGCTCCGTGGCAGACATCTGACTGTGGAACTAGTCCTGTCCCATGGAATTTATAAGATTATCTTACTTCCTGACACTGAAGAAATCCTTGAGGTCCAATTCTTGCTTCCCTACTGCTGGTAAAAGTGCCAACCTTCTGTTTAGGCCCAGAGGATTAAGCATGGAGTGGGGCTGATACATTTTGCAAAGTGTGACGTAACTTCAAATTTCTAGAGCAGAAAACATGCGTGTGTATAGCATTGGAAAATAGAATTCTGCATATTTTCCAGTGGCCATATCTACTGTGGTTATTTTTCTTGTTGGTTTGTTTGTTAACAGATAGGGTTGCAAAGGAGAAATTAATGCTACTGTCAAGTTACTTGCAATTAAATAGTAAGAAAATTTTGTGTGGAGTTGTCATTTCAGTGAAGTTAGATATACCTTTGGCAGAGGAGAGAGACAACCTAAGTATAGGGCTAAAAGCAGGCTTCTGGAGTAGAGTTATATGTGTAATTATGGAATCCCAAGAATCTCTTCGGGATGACTTCCCAGGGGATCTGTAATAAGGAAAGATGGTCCCACTTTGTTTGGAAGCTGCTTTAGTAGCAGGTTCAACCTCTTCAGTAATAGAATCAGAACTTGTCTGTGCTCTGAATACCAGTAAAAGCTGCCCTGAGGTGGAAATGATATAGCCTCAAGTTTAATATTGGAGTCTGCAGGTAAAGGCACATTTCCAACGTCAGGACTGTAATCTAATTGGGAGGGGAGTGATTCATGCCCTCTCCAATAGCTCATCATTTCCTGAAAAAGAAACAGACATAGGAGCTGTTAAATCCCACTGCCCTTCTCACCCAGGGTGAACTTGGACAGTGATTTATTTAGGTATTTCCAGCACTTCGTAGCATTCATTTTAGGTTCTTAGTTTAGAATGATGTATTGGGGGCATAACTGTTCAAAGCCCTCTAAACATCTTCAAATGTTTATTAAAGGATAATTACAAACTGGGATTTCAAAGACAGTTGATGGAGAGCTCTCTTTTTTTGTAACTGTGACATGAAGAGGGTCCTAATTTTAATAATTTTATTAGAAAGAAAATATATAAATTGGCTGTGTAAAGAGGAGCTATGAATTTTTAGTAATGCTTGTACATGCTATAGAGTTACCTCAAAGTAAAATTTAAAATTCTTGAATGTGAACCATAGTTAATGCACTCTGTTTAATCTAACACACATAAAGTGCTTAGAAAAGTACCTGGTGCTTCATGTTTGTTAAATGTTAGTTATTGATCTAGTAAAGTATTTAAAAAGAAAGAGTGCCAGCCAGATACAAAAGGGTACACTCTGAAGGATTCCATTTACAAAATGTGCAAAGGAGGCAGCCCTGCAAATGGTATTAAAGGTCAGAATTATTGAGGATTGAGGGAGAAGGGGCAGTTGGCATTTTAGGCCTGGCCATGTTCTATTTTTCCATCTGAGTGTTGATTACATGTGGACATTTAGTTTGTGAAATTTGCCAGTCTGAAGATTTGTGACTCACATACTTCTCTATGAGTATTTTGTCTTCGTCCATTTGGGGTACTATCACAGGATCCTGTTGAGTGGGGCCTAAAAAAAAATAGAACTTTATTTCTCAAGTATTGAAATTTGGAAATCCATGGTCAAGGCACCCACATATTCCAGGTTAGGTGAGGGACTCCTCCCTTGCTCATAGACAGTTATCTTTTCACTGTGTCCTCACATGGTAGAAAAAGGTGAGGGAGATCACTTCCTGAGGCCTTGATTTTACAGTGATTCTGATCTCATTGAGGAGGCTTAGCTTCCATGCTCTATTTCCCAAAGTCCCCACCACTAAATGCTAGCCTGCTAGGGGCTAGGTTTCAACACATGGGAGCACAGATGTTTGGTCTATAGCATATGCTGTATTTCATAAACAGTTAAGCATATAGGTGGCAATCTGATTCAAATTACAACACAAATATTTCTTGAAGATGAGTTAATTATTTACAAAAATAGAAATAATGGTTTCAAAAATAGATGATGAAAATTATCCCTACAACAACAAGCCAGAAATTTCTGAGACAAAGCGCCTCGAAAATGCTGCCTGCGATGCTACGCTTATTGGTGACGCTGCACCTATGCTGACAGAGTGAAACGTTCCTTCCCTCTGTGTCTGGAAAATGGAAACATGCTTAATTCACAAGAGACTCAGTGGCATCTGATAAGATGCATAGAAGGAATTTCAGTTGATCTCAGAAATGCTACCCCTTGATCTCCAGTCTTCCCAATGATTTTTCATTAATGTCAGATATAATAAAAGTGTGGATTTTTCCCGGGATATGGCTCAGTGGCACAGCACCTGCCTGGTAAACATGAGGTCCTGAGTTCGATTCCCAGTAACAAATAAATAAATAAATGAATAAATGTAAGCTGTTTATAAATTGTATATAATTACAACATTTAAGAACAATAGAAATTCAGATATTAAAATCTGTGAATTACCAAAACCTGAGGGGATTTTTGAGAACTTGTAAAACTCTCATCCTGGACAATCCTTGTTTATGTAAGAAGAATCCAATTCTCAAGATACAGTCTTAAAGCAAATGCAAATAAAAGAGGCAGTGTCATATTATACATTGCCCAGAATATTTGTAGATATTGGATATGGTTGATAGTTTCTTGGTTACTTTTCTTGTTGCTGAGCTAAAGTACCCAACACCCACAAGTTAAAGGAGGGAAGGTTTATTTTGGCTCACAGTTTGTAGAAGTTTCAGTCCATAATCAGCTGGATTCAAGGCAGGGAGTCATGACAGAGGGGCATCACAGAGAAGAAACAGCTCATGGTGTGTCAAACATAAAGCAGTGAAGTAGTAAGCAGTCTTTCCCTTTTATCCCCTCCAGGCTACCTGCATTTTGGTGGTGCCACCTAGAACTATACTAATTCCAATCAGTGGACTAACTTAGTACGACACACCCTTAATTTCATTATCATGCACCCTAGATCCAGTCAGCTCCAAAAAACCCCTCTATGAGAGCATGAAGCTTTGGGGCACATCTAGATACAAGCCATAACAGGTAGTAGGCAGAGCTGATGGAGGTGTGGGGACAAGAGCACGTTTGAATGCTCTTGGTGGCAGAATAAATTGCTATGATGTCTGGGAAGGCAATTTGGTAGTCTCTGTCAGAATTTTAAATGAGCCCATCTTCATTTAGCAATGCTATCTCTAGATTTTGATCCTACATTCCAGGGATATGTGTGAAGAGATGCCATTTGTGTGGTGCTTATAAAAGTGGAAAACCAGAGGCAACCTGGATGTGGATCAATTATGGGAGTTCTCAAACAAATTAGAGTCTAGCAGCGATGAGGAATAATGTACAGTTATCAGCCATCAAAAAGACTTAGATCTCTCTCTCTCTCTCTCTCTTTTTCTCTACACACATTAAAGAAGGCACAATATATATTATTGATTGGGAGAGAATTGTAAAACAGTACTAATGATAGAATATTGTTTTTTATCAAAAGAATCTAGGCATCTTGATGAGAAGCATATCATCATCATTTGGCATGATAAGGAGACAGTAAAATCCCTTAGACCAGTACCTAATAATTGATAGATGTAAATATTCATTAGAACCACACATTTACTCAGCTAGACAGTGAG
>RJWT010012730.1:0-22236 GCA_004365215.1 Cuniculus paca
TATTGTTTAATTCTAGGAACTGTCTTACTTCTTCCTTCATTTCTTCTGTGACTCAATGATTATGCAAGAAGGTGTTGTTTAATTTTTTGTGTTTGCATAATTTCAGTGGTTTCTTTTGTTATTGAGTTCTAGTTTCATTGCTCTATGATTTGATAATACACATGGGATAATTTTGATTGTTTTACATTTACTTAAGCACACCTTATTGGCTAATATGTGGCCTAAATATTTTGGATAGTTATATGTGTTGCTGAGAAGAATGTGTATTTTGTTGTTTAGTGGAACATTCTGTATATATCTATTAAGTCTCCTCATTTGAAGCTTTGGTTCGACCCTGATATTTCTCTTTGGTATTTGGTCTAGTTGATCTCTTTGTATCAGTAGGATATTGAAGTCCCTCATAATTGTACTGATGTTTATCTAATCTTTTATGTCCTGCAGTATTTGTTTTTTGAAGTTGGGTGTGCCATTTGTTGGTGCATTCATGTTTATAATTCTTAACTGTTCTTGTTGAATTGTCCTCTTAACCAGTTTGCTTCTTTGGATCAGTTTTGGCTTAAATTGATTGCTACTTTGTCTGAAAATAAGGTAGCTACTCTTGCTTTTTTTGGGTTCTCATTGCATGGAATATTGTTTTCCATCCTTTGATTTTGTCTTCTATTCTGTTAGTATAATTTATTGCACTAACTCAGCTTCATACTAATATTATATTCTTATGTTTGCTACTGCATGTCTGTAGTGATTTGTAGGAACACTTTCATACAATGTATTTTGGTAAAGAATTAAAGGGAGATATTAAAGAATCTGTGAGCAGAGATGGAAGAGGAGGCAGAAGCATGAGAAACTGATTGTGGCCACTTTCACAATGAAGGGAAGACAACTGGAACACATAACAGAGATGCCCAAATAGGTACACTGAGTAGACTTTAATAAAAGGTTTTTCAGTTATCTGTTGTTAAAATATTATTAAAATAAACTATGAAATTATAATTAAATAGCATTTTATCACATGATAATAAATACTCAAATAACACTATTACTTCTTAATTACTACATTTTACTGATATCTATATTCTTAGAATTATTTATGTCTATGGCATGTGGTAGTAAAAACACAGTATCATGGTGTGATCTTGCACATCTCTTCCAAACTCTCCATTCAGTAATGCAACTTAAACCAAGATCCAAGTATTTACACCATCAAAATGGCAAATGCTACAAAATAGTTTTTCTTGATTAAACACTTATTAGTACATTATCACTAGCACATTAAGTCTAACAAAGCAGGAGAGTAAGGCAGGCAAGCAACAGAAGAAAATTCATACTGGAATTCTAGACTGGAAAGACAATGAAAAGTGTGTATTTCTTTCTTAATCCTTTTCCTTGGAAAAGATTAAAAACAAAATGATTCAATTCTGGAAGAGTTTACTGAAGGCAACAGCTCTGCAGAAGAGATCCAGCATGCTTAAAGTTATTTATGCAAATGCTGCCTCTTTGTGGAGATGGGATTAAATGATTCACAGAAGAGTCTTCAATTTCAAAGAATCTATTCATCTATAAAGAACTGCTTAATACACTGCTGGTAGCAATAATAATTGTTTTTCTTCAGACTGTTGAATCATAATGATATTTCTTCTATTTATATTCAAAACATTCAGGTCATTCAATGTGTCTGAGCTCCTCTTAGATATAAACAAATTTTTGAATTGTAGATAATTGATGTTTGGTGTAGCTCTTTTCTATTGCTTTAAAAATTACTTAGAGAACTCAAATATGTTAATCTGGAATAATCACTTTTCCTCATGATCCACAGTAATTATCTTTCATCTGAACACTGCTCTTGCAAAAGCTGCATAATCCGGTCTCCAACTCTGCATCCCTCTCTTCTCCCACCCTTCTGCCCTACGGATGTGCACAGCAGAACACGGGGGGTGGGGGGCATCACAGTTATATGGGAAAAATCCTTCCCTCATTTTAACTCATCACCTTTGTGGAGCAATATCATTTTAATACCTAATCTTGAAAAGTATCCAACACTTAATTTTCAATTTATTAGAAAAATCCTTTCTGTACACGACTGTAAAAAACACTCGGAGATCTCAAATTAAAATCTTCCACTGATAGGAAGTGGTCAGGCCTCTTGGTAGTGTTGACAGGCACCCAGCAGTGCTGAACCATCATCCATAAAAATATTCATGGGGCTTCCATTAGTAGGAAGCCTGAAGATACGTGAAGTTTTTTTCCACTTCAAATACAGAAATGCTGAATAAAGCTGAACAACAATAGCTTTGGTATGCAGCTTATTTCACAGGAAAAAGAGTTGGAAAAGTAAATGAAGAGCAGGAGTGGTAGCTATGCAGGATCTTCCTATCACATTCTGGAGGATGAGGCTGGCATCAGATCAAGTGACAACTCTAACTGCCAAAGATATGGATTTTAACACCACAGAGAGACAAGCAATAAGGCCTGGGGTCTGAAAGCTTGGACTTGCCTAAGCTGGGAGTTTCTGAAAGGTTATATGGTACTCTCTGTTCAGCAAGGAAGACAAATCCATACCATCAGCCATGGTAATAATAATAATGCTTCTGCCAGTCAACTGTCTGGATGGAAAGCAAAATATCTTTGGGTACCAAAACATCCAGCCAGAGCCACCCATGGATCTGGAGTTCATCCTGTGCCCTCAAGCTGGGAGTCCACAAAGCAAGGAACTCACAACTTTCACAGGACAAGAGCCACCCTGTGGGGATCCAACATAACTGACAACAGGAGAAGTCACCTCCGAGAGACTGAGAGGAGATGGGTGAGAATCACAGGCAACTGAAAGGAGAGAGACCACCATGATGCACACACAGACACACACATACACAAAAGAATTTGAGAGGAGACTTGCAGACCTAACAGAACATTCACCTAGGAGTTAAAAAGGGGGCAAGCAGTCCAAAAGGACCAGCATGCAGGGTTTCTACCCTCACCCACCATGGGAACAACTGCTGTGAGAACTTCCCAAATAGCAGGAGGGGTCCACGGACTGCAGTCTAGCCTCACAGGACAGACTTGGGGTGTACAGGCCCCAAGTCTCATCACCCCTTCTCCCAAAACAGAGGAGGCAACTGCCTGGCAGGATTTTCACTGGCACACACCAGGACTGAGAGATCAGGAGTGGGAGAGGCTTCCTCCCCACCCACCTGACTTCAGAATCTAAGAGGAAAAACACACAGTCTCTGCTTGTGGTGCAAACCTTCAGTGTTTGACCCCAGGCACACTCAAGATACCACTAGAAGCCTGAAGTTTATCCTGTGCCAACTGGGACAGTCATGTAGCACACTGGTCCAGTTAGTCTGTGCTTAGCATTCAGGACCATGTGAGCCCACACCCAGCTCTTGATGTCCCACTCCAATCCCAGATGTGGAAACTGTATGATATCTAGCATCAGTCCCCAGCTAACTTGGGTTTACACGGGTGTTTCAATTCCACATGAGGCTCCATCTGGTACACATGGACCAACAAACCAAAGAGCTGGTTTTCTTTGAAAGAATAGATAGGATAGATAAGCCTGTAAGCAGATTTACCAAGAGGAAGAGAGAAAAGACTCACATCAATGCAACTAGAAACAAAAAAGGCAAAATCACAATAGGCCCTGTTGAAATTCAGACAATAGTAACTACTTTGAAAAATTATATTCAAAAAAATCAGCAAATTTTGAAGAAATGGACAGATTCCTAGACTCATACAAATTATCAAAATTAACCCAAGAAGACACAAATATGCTGAAAAACCCAATAACAAGCAGCAAAATTGATGCAGTAATAATCTACCAACTTAAAAAAAAAAAAGCACAGGACCTGGTGGATTCACTACTGAAGCCTATAAAATAACTAAACATTTTCAAGCTCTTCAAATAATTTGAAAAGGACGAAGTCTCCAAAATTCACTTATGGAAGCCTATATCACTCTGACTCCCAAACCATATGAAGATCCAACTACAAAGAAAACTGTGGGCCAATCTCCCTAATGAACATAGTTGCAAAACTCTTCAACAAGAAATTAGCAAACCGAGTGCAGTACTTCATCAAAAAGATCATACACCATGATCAAATAGGTTTCATCCCAGGGATGAAAGGGTGGTTCAACATACATAAGTCAGTAAATGTAATACATGACATAAACGGAAGCAAGGTCAAAACTCATGTGATCATATCAATGCATACAGAAAGGGCTTTCAACAAAATCCAACACCCATAATGATAAAAATCCTGAAGAAATAAGAGACCATACCTAAATTTGATAAAAGCTACTTATGACAAACCAACAGGCAGCTTCGTACTAAATGAGGAAAAAACTAAAAGCATTCTACTTAAAATCAAGGTAGAATGATGCCCATTATTATCACTTCTATTCAACATAGTACTTGAGACATAGCCAGAATGATTAGGCAAGAGAAAGAAATAAAAGTGATACACACAGGAAACAATGAACTCCAATTGTCATTTGCAGATGATATGATATTCTACATAGAAGACCCAAAGAACTCCACCAAAAACCTCTCAGAATTAACCAACTTCAGCAATGTAGCAAGTTATGAGAGCAACACACAACAAACATTAGCATTTGTGTACACCACTAGTGAACTTGATAAGAAGGAAATTATGAAAATAGTACTATTCATAGTAGCTCCAAGAAAAATGAAGCACCTAGGAATTAACCAATCAAGGACATGAAAGACCTCAACAAAGAAAACTACAGCACCCTAAAAAAGAAAATCAAAGAGGACATCAGAAAATGGAAAGATTTCCCCTGATCCTGGATAGGCAGAACAAACATTGTCATAATGCCTATATTCTCAAAACTGTTGTCTTGGTTACTTTTCTTTAGTTGCTGAGATAAAATACCCAACACCCAAAATTAGGGAAGGAAAGTTTTATTTCTTTCAGTTTGGAGGTTTCAGTTCATATCCAGCTGGCTCCAAAGCAGGGTGATGTGGCTGAAGGGGCAGCTGTTCATGGCAGCTGACAAGTGACAAGAGCAAAACAGGGCAGAAGAGTGGCAAAAGAGACTGAAAACATGTCTTCTTCCCTCCCTTATGCAGGCTCTACCCCTGGATGGGTGCAGCACTCACACTGATAATCCCAGCGCTAATCCCAGCACTAAACCCAGCACTAGGCAATGAATCAATCACAAATGCTAGATTCAGCTGCTCCCATGACTACATGAGGCTTGTGGGGGGCCACCTATATACAAACTGTAACATTCCACCCCTGGCCCCCCAGAGACTCAGATATGTCCTTTATACAAAAGACATTTAGTCCATCTCCAAGAGTTGCCAAAGTCCTAATAGTTTCAGCGTTTCTGAAAAGTCCAAGTCCCAAGTCTCCTCTGAGATTTAAGGCAAACTCTTAGCTGTAAGCCCCTGTACAGATGAAAACAAAGTTAAACACTTCCAACATTCAGTGGCACAAGATATACATTACCATTCCAGAGGGCACAAATAGGGGGATACAAAGGAATGGGAACAAAGGAAATCCAAAATCCAACAGGGCAAGCATTAAGTCCTGGAGTTCCATGCTCAACATCTGAAGCAATTTGGTTGCAAGCTCCAAAAGGCTTGAGTGACTCCACCCCCACAGCACTTTCAGGGGTTTTAGCTCCCACAGCTTCTCTCTTAGGCCCACTCTGCTCAATCCTTGCAGCTTTCCTTAGATGATCCACACTTCTGGCCTTTTCAAACTTCTGGGTCCTCCACTGCACCTTTGGCTTCACACTCTCCACGTCACACATTGCCCTCTCAGGGGTACACTCCCTGGCCTCCCAGGCCCTGTGGAATTGGGGTGGAAGCTTTTTGAACTTCAGAACTTGTGCATTCTCCATGCACCTAAAACCAGCACCATGTGGATGCTGCCAAGGTCTGCTGCCAGCAGGAGCATTAGCCAAGTTTTCCTCTTTCTTGGCCATAGAGGTCAAGTGCCTGGATTGCTGGGCACTCTGAACCTGATTGTAAGGAACAGATTCTCTATGCCACTGCCATTCTGGAACCTGGTGTGGGTGCCACCGTTTTGGAACTTCATGTGGCCTCTGCCACCATTCTGGAACTTCCAGTGGCCTCTGCCACCATTTTGGAACATGGAGCTCTGCAGCTTTCTCCTCTGAGCAGTCTTTCACTTTTGCTTTGAGGCTGCAAAGGGTGGAGACCTGCTGCTTTCTGGGATGCCCCTAGGCAATCTTTTTGTTTCTCTGTTCCTTCTCAGCAGTCGAGGTCTCAGCTCTATCTTTATAGTCCACAGCTTTCTGGTCAAACTCACAACATTTTAAATCACCATGCTGGGCTCTTTGCTCTTGATTTCCAACATACATCTGGCTAAAAGCCCCCAACAACAGCCATGCCACAGCCTCAACATTCGACTGCCTTGAAATTTCTTTTACCAGTTTAATCAGTCCACCATTCTTAATCTCAGTCTCAGGCAAAGTCTCTGGATACAAACAAAATGCAGACAAACTTTCCGCAAAGCCATAGCACACATTGTGTGGAGTCCAACAACCAATGCAGTCCTTCTTTCTAGCAGAAACCTCCCAAGCCTGGTCTTTACTGGTAGGCTTTCTATCAGCCTTCTGGTCTCCTGAGCTATGACCAGAATCACCTCTAAAAAACAGCCTAAGCTCTTCCAGCTCTATGCATATAGGTGACATCTCTGAACCTTTCCAAACTCTTCCCACAAGCCAGTCCCAAAGGCTCTTGAACCACCTGGTCAGGTACAGTCACAGAAACAACCCCACTCTTGGTACCAAATTCTGTCTTGGTTACTTTTCTTTCATTGCTTAGACAAAATTCCCAACACCCAAAATTAGGGAAGGAAAGGTTTATTTCTTCCAGTTTGGAGGTTTCAGTTCATATCCAGCTGGCTCCAAGGCAGGGTGATATGGCTGAGGGGGCAGCTGTTCATGACAGCTGACAAGCAATAAGAGCAAAACAGGGCAGAAGAGCAGCAAAAGAGACCAAAAACATTTCTTCTTCCCTTCCTTATATAGTATGCAGGCTCTACCCCTGGATGGGTGCAGCACTCACACTGATAATCCCAGTGCCAATCCCAGCACTAAACCCAGCACTAGGCAATGAATCAATCACAAACGCTAGATTCAGCTGCTTCCATGACTACATGAGGCTTGTGGGAGGGGCCACCTATATACAAACTGTAACAACTGTTATATAGATCCAATGCAGTCTCAATCAAACTACCAACAGCATACTTTTCAGAACTAGACAAAACAATCCTAAAGCTTATATGTCACCAGAAGAGAATCAGAATAGCAAAGACAGTTTGAGGTAGCTAGAGCAAAACAGGAGGTCTTATAATACCTGCTTTCAAGCTATACTACAAAGGAATAGTTATAAAAATGGCATGGTACTGGAACAAAAAAGAGATATGTAGATCGACAGAAGATATAGAAACCTCCTCAAACACACTGGACTATTATATCTTTGGCAAAAGGACCAAAAGCATATATTGTATGAAAGATAGCCTATTCAACAAGTGGTGTTGGGAAAACTGAATAACCATTTGCAGAAGATTGAAACTGGACCCTTATCTCTCAACACATACTAAATTAAAATAAAAACGGATCAAAGATCTAAACACTAAAACAGAAACATTAAACCTATTGAATAAGTTAGGCAATATATTTGAGGGCATAGATATAGACCAGAATTTTCTAAACAGAACCTTAGTTGCACAAGAAATAACAGCAAGAATCACCTAATTGAATTGCATCACACTAAAAAGTTTCTGTAAAGAAAAAGAATCAGTTAGTAGAGTGAAGAGAAAACCTACAGAAAGGGAAAAATTTTGTCAGTTACTCCTCAGACAGAGGACTAACATCTAGAATATATGAGGAAGTAAAAAATTAAACTACCTAAAATTAAAGACCCCACCAAGAAATAAACCCTTGAAATGAGCAGATATTTCCCAGAGGAAGAAGTACAAATGGCCAACAAGAATGTAAAAAAATGTTCAACATCTCTGGCCACTAGAAAGATGCAAATTAAAACAATGCTCAATTTCCATCTCACTCCAGAAAGAATGGCATCATCAAGAAGTCAAACAATAACAAATGCTGGTGTAGCTGTGATAAAAAAGGAACCCTACTATATTGTTGGTGAGAGTGTAAACTAGTACAACCACTATGGAAATCAGTATAAAAATTTCTCAAGGAATTTAAACTTGAAATTCTATATGACCTAGCTATCCCCCTTGTAGGTATTTTTCCCAAAGAGCTTAGGACATCACACTACTGCAGTACATACATACCATTATTTATAGCAGCACAACTCATAATAGCTAAATCCTGGGAGCAGCCTGCATACCCATCAACAGATGATTGGATGAAGAAAAGGTGGCCACTGATAAATAATGGAATGCTACTTAACTATGAAAAATCTGGATATGCAAATAAACACTTGGGGTAAAGAAGGGAAATGTAGTGCAATGGTTCTGATTAGAAAAACAGGCAAAGGATATTGCAAGCACCATTGTAAACAGCCTGGCCATTGTCCCCTGTTCCCTTTGTCCTTGCTGCTTTGAATCTGATTTGAGCATGGGTAACAGTGAACCTGGTCCTTTTCTTTCTCCAACCTAAGGGTAATTGTGGGGCATGGGTCTGGCCAAGGAGACACAAGAAATGTGCTGAAGACAGATAAAGGAAAGTCATTTCTTCCCAGGAAGTGAGCGGAACCTATTGTTTGGTTCTCCCACCCAAGAGAGGTAAAAAGACAGAAAACAGAAAAAGAAAGAAAAGAGGCCTTTATTGAGGGCAGGCCAGGGCTGCTGAAGGGAGGCAAGCACCCTAGGGAGGAACAAAAAAAAAACGGCAGAATTTATTTGGAATTTACAGGGGCAGAGTAAAGGGACGAGTGGAATGATGTATTGACAGCTGATTGGAGGAGCATTGGTGCATGTGGGAAAAACAGGTGGTTTGACTCGGGTTTGCGAGAACACAGAAGGTAGTGCTGAATGGCAGCGCTGTCCAGCACCATGTTGACTCGCACATGGGAAAAACCCATCACCTATCAGTGCCATCCTTTCTGAAGGACTTCCTCCTTTCTGCCTTCAATGCTAACCATATGTCTACAAAGTGGGATCAGAAATGCAGCGAATCTTTCCATTTTTAAACTAGTTACAGTAAAAGACATGTTGCTATTAACCCCCTCAAAATACTCCCCTTTGTTTCAAGCAGTTTTACCCCATTGCTCTAACCACTGTCCAAAGCAGGTCTAGAAGTCTTCCCTTGTGTCTTCAGTTGTGCTGCCATGGCTGCTTCACAGTCCTTAATTGATTCAAAATGTTGCCCTTTCACGGTCATTTTGACTTTGAGAAGGAACCAGAAGTTTCACAGTGCCAGATTATTCATCCACAATGTACATAAAGACACACTGTACTGTCTTTTAAAGCTTGCCTTTCTATGAGATGTCACTTGGCAGCAGCGTTCATTTTTTTAATCACACCTCATAAAGATTCATGGAAGATTTAGAACTGCTTCAGAAAGCAGCAAGAATGATAAGTGTGTTCACAGTGAGGGGGGAGTATTTTGTGGGGATTCAATGAAACATGACTTTTACTGTAACCATTTTAAATTTAACCATTCACCATATATATATCATACCTTATAAAATGATCATGAAACCATAAACAAGAAAGACCAGCAGATGACCAGAGACAGAGCATCTGCCATCAAGGAGCCATTAAAACAGAAATGCTACATGAATTTAATGCTTAAAAATCAATGTAATACACCAGATTAGCATATTGAAAAAGAAAAACAATACAACCACACCAATAAATGAAAATATATTTTATAGTAAAAAAGAATTAAAAAATTTCTAACCAGGCAAAAAATGATAGAAGATATAAATTACCAATATTAACAATCAAAGAAGAAACATCATTACCGATTCTATAGGTAGAGATATAAAAAGAAGTGTCATGAAATTTTTCTGTGACAATTTCAAATAATTGGCAAAATTCCTTGAAAGATACAAACAACTAAAATGTATTCTAGAAGAAATAGATAACTTGAACACTCCTAAATCTACAAAATAATTGAAAATTACATTCAAGTTAAAATCTCACACAGACACATACGAAGTCAAGATAGCATCACTACTGAATTCTAGCAAGCATTTGAAGAAGTAAAACTTTATATATGCTTTCAGGAATTAGAAGCCATGGGAAAATTCTCATCTCATTTTATGAGGCTAGTATTACTCTGTTGGAAGAAAGGGTCAGAGCAAATTTCCTTAAGAGAACAGATGAAAAATATTTTTAAATGTAACAAGATACAGCAGAAAACATAGAATCAGAATAATACATCATGATAAAGGGGAAGATGTCTGCTTTCACCAGTTCAGTTCAACATGGTACTAGAGGCTCTAACTAGTGCAATATAGGAAGAAAAGGAAATAGAAGATGTACCACTTGAGAAGGAAGAAGTAAAATTCTCTTTGGAGAAAATATGATGGTCTTTGTAAAAAGTCCTAAGGAACCTAGAAAAAGAACTTCCAGAATACATAAGTTGGTTTAATAAGATTTCAAGGTATAATGACAAAAAAAGATATAATGACTGAACCTGCCTGCAGGTCCTAAAGAGAACGGGAATCCCGAGGAGGGGGCATGGAGATGAAGGGAATAGAAGGACACAGACACGGAGTCAAGTGATCATCAGCAGAGAGAGAGAGAGTTTATTCAGGAAGTACACACGTTTTATAGAGGCCTAATGGGGGTGGCTTGTATATCTCCATATATGGTTATATGGCAGAGAAGCCTTGCTGATTGGTCCGACAGGGGACAAGCGGTAGCAAGCAACTATTTTGTACTAAGGGAAGTAATGGGGTAACAGGGAGTGGGGAAATAACTGCCAACTGGCAGGTTTGCAGCGTGGCTCCCAACAGAATGACAATATGCAAAAACAAATTCTCTAGTTTGAAATCCAGTCTAGATAAGATGGCATAGACTTCTCTCTTCTTGCCTGTACTCACTGAGTAAAACTCAAAGCTTTGGAAATCAAAAGAGAACTCTGAAAAGTGATAAGAAGAAGGCAAATTAGTTTTTAAGATCCTAGAACTGGAGGAAAACACAGCAGCAGAGAGTTAGGACACTACTTCATCTGGCAGCATAAGGTGGCCCAGACTTGATATTCCCTAGTTACACAGAGCTTCCTAAAAGGATTTCTGCTCTGAACTGAATGGGAGCACAGTTCCCTGCAAACAGTCTCAAACAAGACTCACCTTTACGAAGTCTAAAGGAAGTCTTTGAACAGAGAGGAAATCACAAAATTAAAAAAAGAGGATTAAGAAGGAAGACAGAACAATGGAAATAGAAAATGATACATAAAATAGACTACACTCAGATTTTATAAATTACTTATTGATGGTGGAAACAAATTATAATACCATTTTATATTCTAGGCAATCAAATTTAAAAGTGGGGAAAGCAAAATGATATAAACGAAAGTGAGGTATACACACTTCATTCAAGGTGGGGGAACATTAACAAAATGCTCATCATGAATTCAACACAGGTAATAAAATAAATAGATGAAAAATGATATAACACATTGTTATGTCAGTGTCTAGATATCCTCCCAGAGTCTCACATAGTCATGGGGAGGGGGATGTTTTCAGAGGTGCCTGGTTCTAGAGTGTGTGGTACTTGGATCAAGGGTGTGTGCTTAGTAAGTTAGTCCACTGATTGGTTTAGCATATTTTTGCTTAGGATTAAGGATGTGAGTGCTACACCCACCCTGGGGCCGATAGCACAAAATACAAGAGACAAAAAGTGGGCTAATGTGCTCTCTCCTCCCTGCTTGCTGTGGACTGTTTCTCCTCTGTGATGGCCCTTGGCCATGCCACCCTGCCCTGGAGCCAGTCCACTATGGACTGGAACCTCTACACACTGTGAGCCAAACACACATTTCCTCCTTTAACTTTGGGTGTTGAGTATTTTGCCTCAGCAATGAGAAAAGTAAGTAAAATACATGTACACGGTTTAAAAGGGCATAAATGGTTATATAAACATTAGATTGAGTAAATTTTAGAGCAGAGATAAAGGAGGGAGAGCGTATAATAATTAATGGAATAGGAAGATAAACTAATCTTAAATGTGTCCTCACCAAATATCAAATAGATGATGCAAACACTGATGGAATTGAAAGTTTGAAGAGACGAATAATTATACTTGGGAGTTTCTTAGTAAGTGATAGAACTTCTAGAGAAACACCCAGCAAAAATATAGGACAATGCAATCAACCAACAGGATCCAACTGATACACAGAACACTCATCCAACTATAACAGACTGCACATTTTTTTCAGGTTATAGAATATTGACTAAGACTACATTTTAAGCTACAAATCTGAAATAAGTATAATCATATAGGGTATATCCTCTGACCATAATGGAATTAAACTAAAACTCCTAAAAAAAATCCAGAAAAAAAAGCCAGGAAAAAAATCTTTAAATACATAGTAAGTAGATGATATAACTTCACATAATCCGTAGGTCAAAGAGGAAAGTAAAAGGAAGTGAAAATAAAAAAGAGTATCTCAAAATATGTTGGATAAATGCTGCAAGGCAATTTGTAACATTAAAAAGATGATAAGTTTCTTAAATAAATAGTCAAATTTTTAGATTAAGAAGCTACACAAAGAACAAAATAACCCAAGCAAGCAGAAAAAAAGTAGATATGAGCATAAATTAATGCTTGAAAATAGAAAAACAATACAAAAATGGGACACAAAAATCGGTTCTTAGAAAAGATTGATAGTATTGTCAAACCTACCCAGATGTTAGAAAGAAGAAAGAAGAGTGGCAATACCAACTGCATATATTAAAATGGAAGTATATCACTATGAAATCTGCAGAATTTACAAGAGCAAGACTATGTACCCTCAAAACTACATTAAAAAACCGACAACTGACATTAAATGGCCCAATTCCTTTAAAAGTACAAAGCAATGCAATTCACTCAATGTGGAATAATTTGAGTAGCTGTGTCATTATGAAGAAAATTGAATCTGTAATTTAGAATCTCCTGAAAAAGGACTTCACCGAGCTAGTTCTATTTTTTTTTTCTGAATGTTTACCAAATACTAAAACAATTTTACTTAACCTATTCTGGAAAACAGAAGAGGAAGCATTTCCTGCTGTTTTCCATAAGAACATTATTACCCTGATACCAAAACTAAATGAAAGCAGTTTAAAGAAAGAGAAAGCTATGGCCAATATCCCTCATGAATATGGTTTGACAATTCTCAACAATTGTTAGCAGAGAGAACTCATCAGTATGTAAGAAGAATTGCACGGCATAACAGTGTAAGATTTATTCCACATATGCAAAACTGGTTCAATTCATGGAAAGCAATCAGTATAATCTGCCAGGTTACTTAATAAACTAAATAAGAAAAAGCATATGACTATATTAATTGATGTTGGAAGTATTTTGTTACAGTTTAATGAACAATTATGACAAAAACTCTTATAAACTAGGAATAAAGAAACTTTCTTAACTTGATAAAGAACATGAGCAAAATCCTAACAGTAATATGACTCTCACTGGTGAATATGCACTACTTCTTCTAGGGTGGTGAACAAAACAAGGATGTCTAATCTCATCAAATCTACCCCTAGAAAAGAAGAGAGAAAAAACAACTGGAACTAATAAAATACATTTGATGAATTTGCATTATAAAAGATCAATTGCATATATCAAAAATGAAGTGGGAACAAAAAAATTTTTTAAATATAATATACAAATATTCCAAAGAAAATGAAATATTTAGGTATACTTTCAGCAACCATATAAAAGACTTACATGCTGCAAATTACAAAATACTGATGAAATAAATGACATGTAAATGTAGAGACATATTCATACTTATTAACCGGAAGACTCATATTGTAATAATGGCAATTATCCCCCAAATAAATCCACAGATAGAAGACAATTTTTATCAAAGTCTTAGCAGTTCTTTTAAACATAGACAAGTGATCCTCACAAGTACACAGAAAGAGAAAGATCTCAGAATAGCCAAAACAATCTTGAAAAAGAAGGATAAAGCAGGATGATTCACTTTCCTCAGTGTTGTTACTTACTTCATAATCACAGAAGTAAGTATAGTGAAGAGATGCAGATATCAATGGAACAGAATACAGAAGTCAGAAATCAGTCTACAGAGGAGTGCTCATTTAATGCTTGACAAAGGACTTCTTTGATTCATAAATAGTAAGCTTGCAGTTTAGTTTCCAATATGTGATGATTTTTCACATTTGTCTATCTTGTTGGTTGCTAATTGAATCTTGTTTTAGTCACAAAACATATCTTGCATTAGTTTAAACTTTTTAAATTTTGGGATCAAACTCACAGCCTCACATTTGCCAGATAAGCACTTGTGCCACTGAGCTAAATCCCTGGCCCTAGTTTAAACTTTTAAGTTTATTGATATTTGTGTGATAAACCAAAAAATGGTCCCCTAAATACACTCACATCCTAGCCCCGGGAACACACATGCTGCACTGTGTGCTGTGGTTGTGGAGTCCCCCAAAGTCCTGTGTGGAAGGCTGGAGCCCCAGCCCATGGTGCCTTGGGGAGTGGTGAGAACCTTAGGAAGTGAGGCCCAGTGGAGGAAGTTAGGTCACTGGGAAGGCCTTGAAAGGGGATGCTGGGATGCCCTCTCCTTCTTTCCTTTTGCTTTCTAGCTGCCGTGGGTGAGCAACCACCTCTATGCACACTCGTGATGAGGTACCGTGCAGCCCAGGCCCAAGCCATAAGGCCAAGTGACCACAACGGAAGTCTCTGCAGCCACGATTTAAACTAAACCTTTCCTCCCCTTTGTGTTCATCTGTTTGAGGGCTCTGTCACAGCCATGCGAAGCTGACTGAAATATGGTCTCCAGGCATGATCAGGAGAAGGAGCTGGGGATTATCCTGAGACATGCCATCACGTGCGTCCTTGAGAGAGAAGGCAGAGGGAAGCATGTGGTCCCAGAGAGAAAGGGGGACAGAGACAAAGGCAGAGGTTCACACCGTGCAGCTGTGAGCCAACAGTGCTGCTGGCCACCGACACTGGAAGTGGTGAGGGCCAGGCTGCCCCCCAGAGCCTCTGCAAAGGACAGCACTGCACCCCCTGGACCTCGGCCTAGTCCTGAGAACATCACACTCTGGAGCCCGGACACCACACACTTCTGTCGTGTTAGGCCACTCCCTTGAAGCCGTGCGTTACACAGCCTCAGGAAACAGTGTAACTTGCTCTAACAGCCTGTGGTAGGGTCTGCCCTGCAGGACACTCTCCATGTCGTGGAAAGAAAGTGCATGCTGCTGCGGGGCAGGGTAGGTGTTCTATGTAGAGTAATTCCCTGCTATCTTCGGGGAACATGTTCCAAGATTCCAAGTACGGATGCTCAGAACCGTGGACAGTGCTCTACATCTTGTGCATTTTACTATCCATATTGTTAGGGTATTTTGGCACAATAGAGAAGCAGAAAAAAGGGAAAAATGCCTTTTTACTGAGGACGTGGGGAGAAGCATACAACTTGTGTGATTGAGCTAGCTCCTCCACCAAATATGGAGAAGGCAGGGGGTTATATGACCTCTGACCAGAAGCTGGGCTTGGAGTGGGCATCGATGATGCACGAAACACTAATTGGAATTCTCTTCACATGCTTGGGAAAGGAAAGAGGAAGTTGTAATCAGGGCTGAAGGGGAGGGAGGAGTAGTAGTGGTCAGGGTGGACCACCCCCATAATGTCCAGTAATTTATACTAGGGCAGAAACCTCTCACATATGTGTTTGTGATAAAGTTTAGTTGTTAAATTAAGCAAATTACTGTAGTAAGAAATTAATGATAATAGCTAATAATACATCAGAATAATAATAATGTAACAAAAGTTTTATGAATGCAGTCTCCCCCCACGCCATTGCTGTACTGCCCTCACCCATCTTGTCATGATGTGAGATCGTGTGACGTCTGTGTAAGGAGAAAGTGAGGTGAAAGACTAATCATTTATCGTGCACTGTGGTTGTAACAGAGTTTCCTTGTTCTTCCTCACAATTTCACAGATAGAAGACCCTCTTATGTAGGTCTTAACAACCTCAATATAGGGTTTTTTCTTTATTAATTCTATAGCTTTCCCCTTTTCACCTAAAGAAGCACTGTATGAACCTTTGGTATATCCAAATTGCTAGCTTCCCCACTCTTGTGTTTGGGGGGCATTATTAACTAAGATGTGGGGTGATCACAGAACTATGTTACCACAACGTTTGGTGTACATACATCAGCACCAAGTCGCCATGAGTGGGCAGTGTACACAATGTGGGTGATCCTTGCCCTGTGAAGGATGGAGCTGCGTGGTGGGAATTTACAGCACTACTCACAATAGCGTGTAGTTTACGACTTACGAATTGTCCATTTGTGGAATGAGCCATTTACTGTTCTCGAATGGCAGCTGACCATGGGTAACTGAAAGCATGGAGTGTGAATCATGGATAGGAGGGGTCACATTTAGAATAAAACCTACAGGACTGTTCATCTACATCATTCCTGGCTTTCTGAGTAGCTAATGTTGATACTGAGGGAGATTTTGACATAGACGCCTTGGGTAAGGAAGCGATGTCAACATTGATACTGATGCTGACCACTGAGGTGCTCTGTGAGGAAGGAGCTGGGGATGTAATGGGAGAGATGAGTTGAGAAGCTATCACAGATGGTGAGATCAGGGGTGAGGATGCCTTCGAAGGACATGAAAAGAATTGAGATGGATATCCAAGGAACTCCCAGAGGACTTGGTGGTGAGAAACTTTGTTACCAAGTAGTCGTCTGTCACACACCAGATTTATTATGCTGTTTGAAACCTGAAAACACATTATGCAGCCAGAACAGAGGAAGGAGAGGAGGAATCCCACAGGCAGTGGTTTCCCATACCAGTGGGAAGGTGGTATTAACATTTCAGAGTCACATCTCTTCCTAGTTAAATGAGATGAAAATTTTCAATAAGGATGATTTGTGATTATTTAGTGAAACTCTTACAGAAAATAACAATCATGCCTGGCATGGTGGCACATACCTCTAATCCCATCACTCAGCCAGCTGAGGCAGGAGGATGACCATGAAGTAAGGCCAACCTGAACTGCATGTTGACATTGTCTCCAAATGCCAGAGGAAAACAGAAAGAGAAGAAAAGAACAATCACGGCTAGGAAGTACTGCTCAGGCAGGAGATTAGGGCATAGCAAATTGAGGGTGACCTGTCTGTAGAGGAGAACTGCCAAACCAGGGGCAGGATGCAAGCAGGGCTGCTTAAGAGGTCTGCGTGGGATGGCCCAGATCTGCCTCAAAAGGAGACGTGCATGACAGCAGCCATGGGCTTTGCTGCTGCTGCCCTTTCATTCTTGTGTGGCCTGTCCTACATGCAGGAGGTGTCTTTATTCTTCAGGGCTTTTCTTCTTAAGCATTTCTTTTTCTTCTTTCATTTTTAATTTTAGCTTCAAATAATGTTAAACTGTTACATTCATCGTTGGTCTGCATCCAGTTCTTTGAGCAGGAGCTACTGGACACCTCATGGTCCAAAAACCCTCTTACCAGACCCAGCAGCCCGGATGTTCTTCAACAAATGTGTTTGTTTCTCTGTGTTTTTGTGTCTGTGTGCTGCATGCATGTTTGTGTGTGCATGTATTTAAGTGTTTTTGCTTGCATGTGATATATGTGTGTTTGGACATATGTATCTGTGTGTCTGTGTGTCTGTGTGTGTGTTTGTGTATGAGTGTGCGTAGGACACTTGTGGTCCTCTAGAACATGAGGATTACAGCAGGGGTTCTTCCTTCTGGGTTAAAGGCAGCACCAGTGTGGCTACCAGAGAAAAGAGCTGGGAGACAGATGGATCCTTCCAGTCTTCTGTGACTTTGCCCCTCGGGTAGCACAAGGAGGATGGAACAGAGCTTATCTGCCTTGACCAAATCACTCAGGTTCCTCAAGCGTGGTCATGTCCTCCAAAAGCTAATTTTAGCAAGAATCCTGCCAAGCCAGTCTAACCACTGTCCCCACCTCAGCATCTGACCACCTTTGATGTACCATAAATCTCTCCCCCAGCCCTGTGTGGTGTCTGCTCACCCTGCCCTGTCTGCACAAGAATCCTGCTAGGTTGCTGTCACCAGAATCCCTGGGGCTCAGATGTTCTCCGTTCAGAATTTTCTGCCCACTGACCCCATTCTACTCCTTGGCTATAGACCCCCACTTTTCCTTACTGTGTTTGAGGTGGAACCTGACTCCACACTGAGGTTTCTTCCCTATTGCAACAATTCATGAATGAATCTGATTTTACCACTTTTATGGCCGTCGGCTCTGTTTAGTTTGAGAAATGTGTACAGGGAGTCCTGAACAGATGAGCACAGTTGACCACATGCACTTATTGAACACCTACTATTTGTTTACCACTGACCATGGACTAGGGACAGCACATTAGTGAGCGGTTTGTGGTGTAACTGGAGACAAAAGATGACTCCCGGGAGGATAGAGTTGCTTTCCTGGCTTTAGGTGAAAACCACGCTGTCCACGTAATACTGTAGTTGCATCTACTTGGTACCCAAAATCAAACTGGCGGCCAAGAAAGTGCTCCATTGTGCAGAACAGAGGGAAAGCTGATTATGCGGCTCAAACTCTGAATGCACAGGCCCAAAGAAAGGAACAATTACACAGGCCTGGCCATCTTGGCTGCTTTCAAGGGAGAATAAAACTGCAAAAAGCACGTTTGTTAAGTCAGACGTGGCCAGTCATGGAAAGACATGGGGCAGAAAGTGGCCCTCGTATCAAAGAAAAGGAAAATATACTATTAGTGGAAACACATAAAATAAATAGTAAAAGGAATTTTTAGCCTACAATATTCATAGAAAATAAACACTAAAGAGATCGCTTAACTCTTCATCCTTACACCCATCTACTCCATCTGATAGCTTTCCCATGAAACCCACGTCTCCCCTGCAGGTGGAATTCCAGATTCTAGACTCATCTACCAGATGAGTTACCAGGCTAGGTGGCAGGGACAGTTGTCCTGCACATAGTAAGGAAACTGTCATGGGCTGGATTAGGTCCCTCCGCCAAACCAAGTTCTAACACTCAGTGCATACGAACGTGGCCTTGTCTGTAGAGGTCTTTACAGAGGCACATGATTGCAAGGTGAAGAGTGATCCTAGTGGCCCGAACCCAGTATGGGCAGTGCCCTCATCAGAAGAGGAAATCAGGACACGGACACACTGAGCAGGACCACCATGTGAGGAGACAGGAAGGAGATGGGTAGGTATCAGCCAAGGAGAGGCCTGGAGCAGACTCTCACAGCCTCAGAAGGAGCCAATCAGAAGGCCTTGGTCTCGATCTCCTGCCTCCAGAACTGTGAGACCATGCTCTCTGTGGCTTGAGCCATGCAGTCTGAGATTCCAGGGAAGCATAACCTGGAAAACACCTGTAGAAAGCAATGCTCCCAGCCTCATTTTTAAACACCACCCTGTGCACAGTGGAAACTGTCCAGGAGCAGAGCTTTGCTGTCTGTTATTTGCCATATTTACCAAAATTGTCCTCCATCTAGAATCAAGTTGATTCTCTTTGGGGACCTCTGCAAATGCTTTAGGAACATATCACTTACTCTTCTTTTGTGAAACACATTGCAAAATAATAAAACAATTGCCTGGACATCAGCAGACTTATATGCACAGTACCTACACCAGTCCTGTGTTGACTCACACTTCCTTTTCCAAAGGCCAGAGAAAGGATGGACCAGGCAGAGAGAAATAGCAGTCAAACTGCTTTAATCAGATGCCTGAGACAGTCCCACTCCAGGGCCATTCAGATAAGGGTACCAGTTCCTTTAGACATGTTAACATTGTCCTTTGCTCCCTGATGGGATTCACTCGGCTTCCAAGACTTGCCCCTTAGATAAGTCTGTTGCACTTGGGATTAACTAACAACCATCTTTTTTTTCAGTGCTCTAAAGTATTGTAGTCCTAGCAAATAGTTGTTTGGGGAACTCTAAAAACTGAACTCACAGAAGTAGCGCTTAGAATAGAGCTTGCCAGGAGCTGGGAGTGGGGGTTCAGGAGATGTTGGTCAAAGGGTTCAAAGTTTCAGTTAGACAAGATGGATAAGCTCTGGAGATCTATTTTTCATAGATGACCATAGTTTAAAAAGTGCTGTATTATGTACTTGAAAATTGCTAAGAGAAAAGGAGCCAGGTGTGGTGGTGCATGCTTATAATCCCAGGTACTCAGGAGCCTGAGGCAGGAGAGTCACTTGATTCCAAGAATTTGAGACCAACATAGTGAGACCTAGTCAAAAACCAAACCAAACCAAAGAAATATTCTTGGGGAAAGAAAAACAAATCTCTTTTAAAACTGGACACCCATGAGGACACTTTGGAAAAGGATGCTAGGTGCCGCCTTCCTGCCTTTTCTCTTACGAGGTGGGCAACGTCCCGGTTTAGAGGATGTGCCTCCAGGAGGACAATGGACCTCAGAAGGCAACTTGGCCAGGACAGATCCTTTCATCAAAGTCTCAAGAGTTCTCACCAAGACTCCAACAATAATGACCTGAAACACAAAACCTGATTTCTTTCACTGCATTAATTCTTTTAATGAAAGAAAAGTGAATTGCATTGCTTCCCATAACACAGAACTCAAGCATGAGACCTACTGGGAAGCAGGGTGGGGGTGATCCAGAGCTGGGATATGGAGAGTTAAAGATCTGCCTGTGGCAAGCTCTCCAGAAGCAGGAGGACCCACTGGGCCTCTGCAGGCCAGAACATAGCTCGGCCCAGCACAGAAGCAGAGGTGTGAGGGGCAAAAGCAAACACCCTCCTTGGCAGTGTAGCTGGAAAATCCACCCTGTCACCCCCCTGGCTTGCTGCAGGAGAGCTCCAAGTCTCGAGGGCAAGTTTCAACACTTGTCTGCCATGTAGGACTCGTCAGAGACCAACTTGGCCTGGAATTGTCCATCGGGCAATTAATGGTGCTCCCAAGGATTCATGGACAAACTCATCATTCCTGGCAATGGTTGGTTAATGAAAGCTGCTTGCCCTGAGGAGCCAGGGGCCACTCTTAGTAGCCTCCTGGGAAGTTTTTTTCCTTAATAGGGTTCCCCATACAGAAAGGGCCAAGAGAACCTTGGAGCTCCCATGAGCGGAGAGTTCTTTGGAACCCGAAGGCTGCTGCCATGCTCTTTCTGCTTTTGATCCATCCAGATGAGGAACATGTTATTCCGATCAGCGAGGGGCTAGAGGTTCAGAGGATGTTACAGAGCGGACTAGGAGTCCTCCATCCTGCCCAGGACCTGGGCAATCTGCTTAGGAGGGAATGGGAAACTAAGAAAGCTGACTTTAAATCCTAGATTTGATTTTACACCCTAGGCACAAGGCACAAGGCTAAGACAAGCCAGGTGACTGCAGTTGTCTTCTTGGTGTGATTAAAGCCCTGACCCAGACAAGGTGCAGCACCTCTAGGACTGACCTCTCCCCCACAGGGCATTTGACATCAGAGTCGTCAGGACCCTTGCCTAGGACAGAATGTTACCTGCTCCCTGGTTCCTCTGGGCACTCCCTTCCCGGCGAGCTCGTTCGTGAGGGGTGGCAGGGGTGCATGCTCCATTCTTGGCAAGGTTAAACTACTCTAACATGGATCTTGGGGCTGTCACACACCTACAGCAAGCTCAGGGTTCTCTTTGATGCTATCTTCTGGTCTGTAATATGGTGAAGTCCTGATGTAGACCGGTAAAAATATGACGCATTTCATCTCCATTCATTTTCCCCTGCAGTAACAAGACCAGAGACCAGGTGAGTTATAGAGAAAAGAGGTTTGTTTGGCTCGCAGCTCTGGGGGTTGTGGAGGCCAAGACAGGCTGGCTGAGTGTGGTGAGCACCTTGTGCTGCTCCAACCCAGGGTCGAAAGCAGAAGGACAAGCGGGACCGTGGAGGGGGTGCCTCGCTTTATGAGCACACGCGTTTGTGCAAACGAATCCAACACTGCGGGACGATGACACTCCGCCGCCGCCACCAAGACAGTGTACCTGACCCCCAGAGAGACGAATCCTCCAGGGAGCCTTTGCCACAGCAGCCATCACCGGCCCCGTGAGCTTCGGAGGCAGCGAACTGCGCACGGACCGGAGCTCGGGGTGTGCTCCGCAAGTACAGAAAACAGATGTGACTTTATTTCTGATGGTTCTCAC
>RJWT010012731.1:0-22236 GCA_004365215.1 Cuniculus paca
ATGCAGAGGAGCAGACGAGTGACAAAACAGAAGAGGGCAGACAGAACTCCACTAAGCCACCTCAGAGGAAATGATCTTGGGAGGAGATGGTGGATTTCCAGTGATAGGAGAAACATACAATAGGTATGGGGAAGAGAAGTACACAGGCAGGCCATAGAAGTGAATCCTGAAGTGTCCTAATAACAGCATGATGTAAGGGTGGAATTGTGAGATACAATGGCACCAGATAAAAACTTGCTAACTAATAGAAATTCATTTCATAAAGAAAAGCTGTGTGCTAAATATCATAAACCAAAAGCACCCACAAAAATACTTGTCATTGAGTGGGACTCTGTTTATTAACATGTTAGTTGTTATAGTTTATACAGTGGTTCCTCAATTTACAAACTTAATTTGTTCCATGATTCTGGTTGAGAAATGAATTGGTTGCAAACTGAATCAAATTTCTCTATAAGGTTCACTGTAAATAAGGTTACAGCAATCTGTTCTGACCCCTATGAATCTGGTCACAAACTGATTTTGGTCATGAACCAAATCAAATTTTCCCATAAGGTTCAATGTAAATAAAGTTAATCCATTCTGAACCATATGATTTTTTTAACCACAAAAATATAGAACAAAGTATAGTATGAAGACAGAAAACACTAACCTTGCTTGAGGCTGCTTCTGGTGTGGAGGAGAGAAGGTGGGTGGAGAGGTTACTGGTTAGAGGGAGTCTCCCTCCATTAAAATATCAAGGAGATCTCCTTCAAGGGTTTCCTGTCTTCTTTGTCACTTAGCTTCAGGGTCTTTTTTTTTAAGAGAGAGAATTAAAAAAAAAAAAAAGCAATGACACTGAGTTTTAAAACAGGATAATAAGAAATTAGCAACAGTTAATATATTGACAAAAAAAATCTGTCATTTGTTTTTTCCTGTACTGTTTAACTCTCCAGAAATGAGAGACCATGTTATCATTCATCAAGTTCAACTCTATTCATTTAAGTTATGTTGGGGCAGTATTTCTCAAAGAAATCCTGGCACTCATTCCACTTTTCCATACTGGATTTTATCACATCACTGCTAACCTCCTCCCTGTCTTCCTCTTCCTCAGTAGAGTTCAGCAAGTTCTTCCGTCGTCAGTTCCTCTTTATGGTCCTCAGAAAGTGCTCTATGTACCATCAAGGTCCAGACCCATACTCTTGCCCATGACTTCCACTATCTGTGCATCAGACCCTTTAAAGTCACAGTCAGTGACACATTCTGGCCACAATTTTCTTTTCCTCCACACTAAGTCCAGTACATGATATCTTTCCAGGCTTTGTCAATGAGGTTGATGCAGTGGAGGACACTGAAATGTTTCTTCCAGAACTCTTTCGGAGTCAAGGACTTCTCTTCAGTGACATTAAACACCTGGGGAAGAGCACCTTTGCACACAACTTCTCAAAGTTGGAGATCACTTGCTGCCCCAGAAGCTGCAGGAAAAGTGTCATGTTAAGTGGGGAAACTCAACCTTTATGAAGTCATATTCAGTGTCCGTATCATCGTTCAAGGCTGGAGGCTGTGCTGGAGCATTGTCCATTGGAAGAAAGCATCTTTAAGGGAGTTGGTTGTTAGATTTTTTTTTAACAGTGGGTGTGAACAGCTCTTCCACAAAGAACTGCTTTGTGACCCAGGCTTTCACATTGGTCCTCCACATGACAGGCATCTGGCCTTGGTCACATTCTGTTCCTTGACTGTAGAAGGGGTCTAGGGATGGTACACCAGTGGTGTCTTAATCTTCAGTCAGCACTTGTGTTCACACACAGCAAAACGGTCAATCTGTCCTTCATAGGTTTGTGCCCTGGCAGAGCCTTTTCCCCCCATGTGATATAGGTTCTGTTCAGCATCTTCTTCCAGAAGAGCCCTGTTTCATTGCAACTGAACACTTGTTGAGCAACATATACTTCTGCCTTCATGAATTCTGCAAGTTGTTTCCTGTAGTCTTCTACAGTGGTCTTGTCAGAACAGGAAGCCTCACCGGGTCTTATCACACTGTGCAGGCCACTTTTCTAGAAGAATGTATCAAACCACCCTCTACTGCTTTTAAATTCATCACTTGTTGCATTTAGAGAGGGATTTTCTTGCAGTAAATCACCGTGCAATTTCCTGGCTTTTTCACAGATCATAACATCGCTAACACTATCACCTGAAGCTGTTTCTCATTCGACCACACTAACAAAAGTTTTTCCACTTCTTCCAGCACTTGAATCCACTGCTTGGTTAACATGGTTACTTCTTTTGCCACATTAGCTCCTTCAACGGCATCTTTATTCTTCAAAACCGCTGAGATTGCTGACTTCACCATCTTGTACTCCAAGGCCAAACCAGTCACACAAATACCATGCTCATGATTTTCTACGATTTCCATCTTCAATTCAATGTTTTTTTGTTTTTTTGTTTTTATTCAAAACCTCCTTACTACTCTGCACTTTCTTGTTACCTTCCTTACTGCTCTGCACATTCTTGTCATCTTCATCACTGCTCTGCATGTTCTTTTTACCACCACGCTTACTCTGCACTTTCTTTGGAGTCAAGCTGGTTTGGATACTGTACACTACTGTATGTGCTAAAAAGCACATGAAAAACTTCACAGCAAGTGTGAATAGGTCTGTCTGTGACTGCAATCGCAACTAGAAAAAGTCATGACCATGTGTCAGAGTGGGAAAGATGTATGAAGTTCGTGTTTGTCATCCAATGAAAAGGTCATGAACAGAAGCAAAATTTTGTTCAACACTTCTGTTTAGGAACTGAATGGTCTGCAAACAGAAGCATCTGTGAACTGAGGCATCACTGTATTACATCCGGGTATTCCCCAAAGCCTTAGGCACTGAGAGGCAGGACTTGTGGGTGGCAATTGGTTAATGGGGGTGCTACAGCAGCTTGGCGTTAGGAAATAGGATCTGACTACAAAAGGCAAGTCACTGGGGAATGACCTACAGGGATATGTCTCCCTGGCTCCTTCCCTCCGTCTCAGCCTCTTGACCACATGGGGTGAGCACCTTTCCTTGTGTAAGATTCTTCCACCATGCTTCTACCTGCAGCCAGCTGACCATGCAAAGACTGAAACTTTGAACATGTGAGCCAAAATAAATCTCACCTCCTTTAAGTGGCAGGGGTCAGGTATTTGGTCCCAGTGATAAAGAAAGTGACTAAGACACTAGTGAATGTATTGGATCTCCAATTTACTGATTAGGTATCAGAGGTTTTGAGCAATTTATTAATAGCCAGGTCTAGATCCATATAAATGACAAATACCAGCTTCAGAATTGGCTCTGACTCCAGGGCTATGCTCCATGCCCAGCTTGCTGTGTTTCTCCTCTTTCTACTGTGTCAGAATATAAGCTAGGATGTCTGCCAGGTAAATATTTTGTAACAGAGACCACCACTGTGATTAAATCACAGAAAAACTGTTGTGTATGTTAGCACTCAAATTTTGTGTTAACAGCAGTTATTTCAGTACAATATAAGTAACCTTTTCAACATATATATTATTTGACTTTTAATCATTAGAAAAATTATAAAAAAGGCAAATTCACCTTTATTTCTCTTCCATAAAGACAATTCTGCTATTTCAAAATGGTTCAGAAAATTTTTGCAAAAATAGAAATGAAGAAGTCAGAAGGAGAACTCATTTAGGGTTAAATATTATAAATTTGTTTTTTAATATAAATATCTATGGGCTATCAAAGAACACTTAAAAATATTTGCTTCAATTTCATTTAGCGACAAGTTGGACTAGAAGTTCGTGATTGCCTGGGAGACGGGCACACTCTGGAGGCTGGCAAAGAGGGCTATTTATAGGAGTTTTATGAATTATGTAGTCCCCACCCCAACACTTTCAGAGGCAACACCTGGTGAGAACCACTCCTGCAGGACCCACTATGTGAACAAGACTAAGCAGTCACACCTCACACTTGGCTTGGAGAAAATGCTAAGAATCACTGATATGCAGAAAAGATAATCAACAGAAAGCCATGCAAACAGACTAAGACTCGGAAGAAGATGATAAAAGAGGGAGAAGGCAGAAAGCCAAGAGGATATAGGGGAACTCCATATTTCAGGCCAGAAAGAAGATAAAAGGAAACACAAGGGAAGAGTGAGAGGAAAGGTGTGCTCCCTTCTAGGGAGTGATTAATATGAACGTTCTAACCTGAATGCCTATCAATTCATGTAATGGAAAAAAACTTTAAAACTCTACTAGTCTCAAAAGAAAATGTTCTTAAAATATGTAAATCTTCATTCAGATTATTGGAGAAAATAAGCTGGTTTCCATTTAGTAATATGAGGAAAATTCATCATGTACTATATTATTGGAAGAAAACCATATAAGCTATCTAAATAAACAGACAAAGCTTCTGAATTGTTTCTAATAGTTTAGAACTAGAATAAATATTTTTAATCAGTATATTGAAAACTTGTTTCAAGGAGTTCTTAAGGCTAGCTAAAAAGGGGATCACAATATTGAAATATTTTAAAGTAAGCTCAGGTAAAATGGCAATTAATCAAAAATTAATTAAGAGGCAACTATGCTTTTCTTACTAATCAAAATGAGTTTTATTAAGTTATCTGTTTGGCAATATTGAACTAAAGCCCTATGTTCACCATAACTAGCCAAAGTTAAGAAATTCTTACCCTTTTGTGTTTTGGGAAAACATTCACAACAAGGACCAATCCACCCTTGCATAATATAAAACTCTCTTTCTCCCTTTCTGAATGGCTTCCTCTCTCAGAGACATTCCTCAAATATTAGGGAGAAATTCCCCCTATTTCAACAAGCTTAATAAAACCATCTCCTTAATCATCCAGAACATCTCATCCTTGACATTTTCAATTGCGTCAACGTTTTCAAAAGTTTTCTAGAAAATCTATGACAAAGAAAAAAAATGAGATCATAATACACAATTTTTGGTGCCATTTTTCGAAGATGTACATATGTAAAATATCAGGTAAATAAAATTTCATGAAGAATATTCAAAAATCAATTGATTATGCTAGTGCCAAGAAAGAACATGAGTGTGTTTATAGGAAATCTCATTTTGTTCAAGGATACTTTATAACGGGATAGGGATACAGCTCAGTGGTAGAACATTTGCCAAGTGTGTGTGAGGTGCCTTGAATTCAGATCCCAGCACTGCACACAGGCACACACACACACACACACACACACACACACACACACATGATACTTTATGAAAACCACAACTATTTCATATTTGTATTTGATACCAAAGAAAAAATATTGAGAAACGCCACCTGACTCCCTAACGACAGGAAACATTCCAACCCCATAGGCAGCAGGTAGCACTGGAGTATAGTGCCAGGTTCAACCAATTCTAGCAATGCGAGAAAAGAAAAAATAACAGCTTTGCCAAAGGAACAAAGCACTAACCATAAGCTTGACTTCAGTAGATGGTCTTCAGGCCCACATAGGACTGGAGTCACCCCATTCATATGTCAGATGCCTCCTTGATTTTGAATCCCAGGCATAATTCAGTGAAGGCAGGGCCAACTGATATTTAAAGACTTAAAATTTTCCATCAGTTTATTTATTCATAGGGAAATCAGTAAGTACACATTTTAATTCTATACATCTGTGAGATTTCTCATACAAATAAATGCACAAACATAAAGGGGGAAATGGTACAACTACATGTTATTTTAGGCCCCCCATAAATTAATTTGGAATATATGCAGTAGTAGCCACATTTGTTAAAATCAAATTAATATGGAATAATAATTAACAACTTATTTCATGAATACTGCACTAATGGTTCATATGAATTATTTCCTTTAGTCTCAAGGAGAGAACCCTCGGAAGTGCTTAAAATATGAGCACTGGACAAATGTAAAACATGAGGCTTAGGAAAGCTTTATTGAGTGCCCAAGATGACTACATCACTGGAGAGTGAGTATAACAGTAGAAATTATTAAGGAAAGATTCAACATGTGTGCTTCTTACAGTCAAATGACACTGGAACTTGTACTAGACCAATAGAATTTGGCCAAAGAAAAGTATTTAAAGTGACCAGCTTAATGAATTCAAAACAATGATTAATAATTAACACATCAATCTTCTGAATGTCAATGGATAGTTTTAAAGTGCTAGAGCTTGCTTGAAAAGCTTCTTGTCTTCAGTTGATTAAACGTTCTCTCCAAAATCTTGTTTACATTATTAATGTGTTCAGAACCCGTCTTCAGAGAAGTGTAAACTTTCACCTGATCCCTGGAGTCAGCACTTATTTTTAATTAAAATGGTCTTGAGTAAATTGAGTTATTATTTTTATTGGTCTTATTATTAACAGTATTAACTGCAAATAAGGTAGATTAAAAAACAAGGTGCAATTGAAGCTATACAAACACAGGTATCTTAAACAACGAACTATCTAAAGCTTATATTAAAAATCTGACTCCAAATATCAAAAATGGACAGTGAATCATTTCAGGGGTTTATATGAATGATTTTCAACAGTAGAGAATACAAAGATGTGTCAAAAGTTTACAAGTTTGAAGTATAAACTGCATATTTCTACTAGGAAGAGCAAAACAAAATTAAACACCATTAGAAAGATTTTGACACTTTGCTCTCTTATGATCCAAATTATAGTAACAGAGTTTTATACATAATGATGCAATTATATGCTGCCATGAACAGTTTGTTTTCTGCCTGAGCAGAGTTTTTTTAATCAAGTACCCTACAGCTCTTCCAAATATGAATACTTCTAACCTGGTTTTGCGATCTTTTTGATAGATTTGATTTTCAATGGACACAGAGGTGTGGGTGATTCTTTAAAATGATTTTCTTAAATTCTTTCACTTCACTTTTAATTTCTTAAAAAATAGCTACCACTTTTTGACCATCCACTCTGCAAAGCTGCTGAACTCATTCATTTATTCATTCTTCCCAGTGCTTTCTATACCAGACAGATGTAGGGAGCCACAGGAGCTTCCTGACCTAGGAGGAAACTGGAAATAGGGAATTATAAAACAGATATGAAGCTTCTTAATAGACTTATGTCCTCAGGTTACACTGTAGACCTGTTTGAAATTCCAGCTGTGACTTCCTGTACATTAAACTCTGTAACTTAGCCTCTCCCTCATCTAGATAAGGGGAGCAATTAAAGTCCCCAGCTCACGGGTTGTGAGGATTAAATGAGATGATGATGCAAAAGTTTTAACATAATATCTGGCACATAGTATATGCT
Source organism: Cuniculus paca (assembly GCA_004365215.1). Classification (NCBI taxonomy): domain Eukaryota; kingdom Metazoa; phylum Chordata; class Mammalia; order Rodentia; family Cuniculidae; genus Cuniculus; species Cuniculus paca. The sequence continues at coordinate 7,221 of RJWT010012731.1, forward strand.
CAGTGAACATTAGCTGACCATAAGGATGGTAATAATTATGTTATTATTACTTTACGCATTATGGTAAGTGCACAGATGAGCTATGTAAAGGATGCTAATAAGGGCACCAAGGAAGAGCGATAAATTTTCTTGGAGTAGCTCAGTCTGAAGAGAAAGAAGTGGCAAAGGGGAGGGGGAGATAATGCTGAGTAATGAGTCTTCAAACTCTGTGGTTTAAAAAAAAAAAAGGAACTTGAAAATTATTCCAGAAAGACTGTTAAGGAAAGATGCCACGTTTGGTTAAGTGATGGTTTCATCCTAGGAGACTCAGTCTGAGGCTACTGAACATGCCAGAACCTGTGCCATGCTGATGAGCATCAATTATCATCACCATAAAGTCACTTGCTGTGTCACATCTTGAAATAGAAATGCTCATTTGTTACAATTATCCCTTCAGTCTGACATGAAGAGAAAGCAACTTCTATTACCCTTGGAAGTGTCTCCAAATAATTAAAATTCTGAAATGTTTCTTGAGCTGAAAGCAGATGAGACCCTCCTTTAGGGTACATGCTGTTAAGCAAGCAAGCTCATATTCGTTGTTCTTGTAGCAGAAGTCCTTGAGCATACAAATCCCACAGCATCAGAAGTCATTTTTAACCTAACTTTAAAAGTCCTAAATCAGCTGGGGATTCAGCTCAGTGGCCTAAGTGCCTGCCTGGCAAGTGCAAGGTTGTGAGTTTGATCCCTGGTGCTGCAAAAAAATAAATAAATAAAAAATAAAAGTCCTAAATCAATCTTTTAGAAAGGGCTACTTTCTTGAGCACATCTGGGGAACTTACTAGGCACTTGTCACTCTAAACAGGTTGTAACACACACGATCTCATCTCCCTCAGTGTTTCCAGAGAGATGTTACTGTCACCCAGCATTTTAAAGATGAGGAAAGTGAGGAACAGAGAGATTAAATTTCTTATTCAATTATCACAAGCTCAAACATATTACAGCTGTTATTTGAACCCAATTTTTAACTCAATGCTTACATTATATTATAGTACATGCACCTTAATATATTTTCTTTTTTTCCTTTCCTTCTGTTTTTAAAAAATAATACTTGATTTCAAGATACAAACTAAAGAGTAGTGGGCTAAGGTGAGCTGAGGTAATGGTATAAATAGATGGGAGAACAAAAAGGAAGGGAAATTATTCAACAATTATAATATGATATGAAAGTAGAGTTTCGGTATCAACCCCAATGAAACTGGGGTTTCAAGAGGATCAGACAAGATTCTTTTTTTAACCAAAGAATGAACTCAATTTTTAGTCTAGGTGTTAGACAACAAGGGCCACCTATCGCTTATTAAACTTTGATTTTTTTTTTCTCAACATTGAGCTTTAGCTTTGAAATCATCTGAGGTCATTTGTAAAGTAAATGACTAGACTTCATCAGAAAGCAGGATGAAAGTAACTTGCCTACACACAGTTTGAGAACCAGTGCCTAGGATATATTACAGATCAATATAGGATATAATAAAGATTAGAATGAGATAATGTTTTGTTTAGTGCTGTGCCAGGCATACAGTGGTTTCATAACATCCTTGCTTCATTACCAACACTAATTATTATGGATACAATCATGATTCCTAAAAAGAGTCATTAAACTAATACAGAAGCAATTTCATACAAGAAATGTCTTTATTTAATATTATAAAACCTAAAATAAATAACTAAGTAAAAACAAATGGCTAGTTTCTGCAAATAAAGAATCTTGAGAATGACTGCTTTGTTTCACTACTGGTAATAACCACATGCTCAACAGGAAGAAAATTATTTTAATTAAAATTGGTCAATAGGGAGAGATGGACTCAGATTAGGCTGGTATAAGAGAAAGGAAATTCACAAAGAGGAAAAAATTAATAAATTTATCTTAAAAGGTCAATGCATTCATAGACAACATCCCCCTCCCAATGCAACTCCTATTACATGTAATTAACCCTTGGGTAAACTGAGTCTAACAAGTGGTTGGATTCATATAATGAACCCATTAACTTCATTAGCACTTAATTCACAAGGTATCCAGTGCATTGTGTGCATGAAGACACTGCCCATGAGCAGGAGTTCTGGAAAGAGTCGGCATACAAAGGGCCACCAGACACAATTAATTCATATTTGATCAGATGCCCCTAGAGAGTGTTGGCCTATAGGCAGATTTGCACTACATGAAATTCACAGTAGTGCATTTAAATATTTATAGAAACATTTAAAAGGGTATAATTTTTGCTTATGATTTAAAAAAAAAAACCAGAAAGGGTGTGCAACTCCTGGACACCTGAAATGACAGTGGACCAGAGCATTTTCTGAAGTCAAAGGCCATTTATCTCAGACTTCCTCTGCCACATTCAATCCTGCCACTTTCCAAGACCACACCTGACTTGTTTCTTCACTTCAGTGCTGACTTTAGACATAATAGTCAGCTCTGCAAAGTCACACTTCAGGGAACACTATGTCCCTTCTTAAAGACAAGACTAATTATAGAATAACCTGTTTAGTCTCTTGCCCCAAAGACTGCAACATTTCACTTGACTTCCCCATAATTCACTGTATCTCAGCAATTAAATTAATGGCAGTGGCAGCAGTGAGGACCCTTTAAACCCCTAAGGGTTTGTCCCTTTGATTAGAACAGATCAAGGAAGCTGCAGCTATTTTCAGGCAGATTAAAAGGGCTCATTCTTTTATTGCCACCAGTGCTGAAGACTGAAAAGTTGTGCGTGTTGACATCTCACCCATACCCATCTGTGATAGCTTACACTGAGGTTATTTTTTAAAGAAGGCTTTAAATATAGGCGGAAGACAATATAGATAAAGAAGCATGAAGATGCGATTCCACATTTCAGGCAAAGAAGCCAGGCAGGTTTTTGTTTGTGCATATCTGCTTTCTCAACACACCCTGACTACCATCTCCAGGTTCCAAGACCCCACATGGAGGCCATCGACCACTCAACTATATTCAACTATATTCTTCTTGGATTAAAGGAAGATGTATACAATGACATTTTAGATTCAATGGAAACAAAAGCATTTCTTATACAGTGTTTATCAGTCATTTCCAAATTTAGCTTTATCAACATCACTTGGAGCTTTTATAGTCATGTTTAAAAATGCAGCTACCCAGTCTCATGCCAGAGTTAGTGAGAATGAGTTCAGGAATCCAGGGTTTCCAAAAGCTCTCAAGGTGATTCTAACATAACCCACTCTGGAGAACCATTGGTATACGTCAGAATTCAAAGGTATAAGGTAGTAATAATAGGTGCAGTAAGTAAATGTTCATACTCAATTAACTAAAATGAAGGGGCTGTGAAAATCAGGCAACATGGGATTATAATCTCATTCTCTATCAACTAGTGCAGTGGATAAATTACTGGGCCTCTCTGAGTGTCAATTTCTACAACTTTAAAATGGGCCATAACACTTAACTCAGATACAATATACCTCTTAGCACAGGGCTTAAACCATACTGGGCTGCCATAAAATGGGAGTGATCATTATTTTTTAACCAGATTTTATAAATTCTGGAAAATATAGCTTACTGTATTATAGTTAAAAACAATTATCACTAAGAAATGTTTCCTCTCACTCAATATTTTTCACTTAATACTGTATTGTAGATCAGGCTGAGCATAATGAATAAATTAGAATTAACTCTCTTACTTAATAATTAATTCTACAGCACAGTCAAATTTGTAATAGCGTTCCTGGAATTAGAAAAAAACTACGTGATGATTATAAACTGCATCACAATTTTAGAAATGATCAAATGTACTAGAGTGGTGTAGGTAGAGTACTTTGAAGTCATATCATATCCAGGAAAGTCTTTGGTTAAAAGGCTACATGTGCCAACCAAACAAGGAGTCCTTCTTGCCAGAAACAAAAATCCTACAAAGTATTCCAGGGTTAAAACAGTTGGAGAAACATTGCCACATAACATTTTTTTCATAAGTCCCCAACGCAGTAACTCAAAGATTCAGAATCCTTTAACAGTCAGGCACAAAGGTATGTACCTGTATCCTAGTATCTGAGAGGAGAATGACTGGAGTTCAGGAGTTCGAGACCAACCTGGGCAATGTAGAAGACCTCATCAAAGAAAAGACAAAGAAAAAGAAAAGAAGCTTCAACAGATGAAACTATTGATTAAACTTTCCTATTTATCCTTTGTAGAATAAATTTTATCAGCATAATTTGAGAAACATTAAAATAAGGAAGTTTCTTGGCTACCCTAATCATGAAAATCATTGTCCAAATATCCTGTCTTGCCAGAATGTAAGGTCCATGGGGAAAGGAGTTCCGTGTCTTTGGACAAACCACTAAAAATGAGAATCATAACTTCCTTTCAAATGAAATCTCCTTTCTGCTTGTTTGTTTTTTTGTTTTGTTTTGTTTGTTAAATGAACTATGCATGCTGGGCATGCAAGCACGTGCCTAGAATCCCAGCACTCAGGAGACTGAGACAGGAAGATTGCTGTGAGTTAGAGGCCAGCTTAGGATACACAGAGTTGAAGGCCAGCCTGCACAGCACAGGAAGACCCTATCTCAAAAATAAATAAAAATAAGAAATAAAATATAATTTAACCATATAAAAATAACAATGAGAGCCATTACTTTTTCCAAGAACCTCTAAAATGAAGGGCAATTAGTGAATAGTCATAATAATGTGACAAATAGAGTGTTTTGGTTTTTAAAAGTCCCAATGATGAGATTAAAAACCTAAGAAAGATTTATTTACATTGTTTGGTAAAATAAATATATTCAATAAACATAGAACATAGACTTAATTTTGCATTTGGGCCACGAGTACCCATTTCCTCCAAACATGTATCATCCCATATGTGCTGTGATTTACAAGCCCCAAAGCACTAAAGTTTAAATTGTGAATATACTATTTTGGATTCATTGGAATTCTTATGCAATAGTCACTCTAAAATAGAAGCACGCAAGAAGATAATTTTCCACATTTTAAAGCCAGATGGTCCATATCAGCTAAATATTTTTCCTCCCTGTTCAGAAGAAAATTCATGGCAAAAGTAGTGAATCAACTTAAGTAAGATATGAATCTAAGGGATCCTTATTCATCAACCCCAAACTTAGGACTCTATTTAAAGGAAATATATTTTAAATTTTTAAAAAATGTCTAGAAAGAATATATGTAACAACACCAGCACAGAAAATCTTTCTAAGGAAAATTCCCTTTGTGTATATGTGGGGGTTGGAAGGGACCTCTTATTCTTCTCCATTCCTCTATGCAATGTAATTTTTTTTCTCAATGAAAAATGAAATCTTTATTTGAACTAATTCTGCAAGTGCCAAAAAAGAGTCTGATTATTTTATCAAGTTGTCTGGCATTAAATATGTATTCAACAACACACCTTTTTCTTAATTTTCCTTTTCATTAAAAATTACTCACCAAACCCAATTCTACCATTTCCAATCTATGAAAAATAGAAACCTAAGATCTGAAATATATAACACTCTTGAACAAATACTTCTCTTGAGATATCTCTCTTGCATCATGGATAGAAAGATTTCCCAAGGAGACATTGTCACACTAAGTCATTCAGCTAAATGAAAATCAAATAACTAATGAAGCACACATATGACTTTGTTTTTTTCACTATATCTGATATGCTCTTTCTTTAAGATAAAATGTGGTAGTCTTCAAAATCATACACTGCACCATCGTGAGATCTTCTCTCTAGCTTAAGTGGTTCAGCTGTTCATGATGTCATCATTTCCGATTATTCCCTATTTAAGATTAAAAGGTTGGAGGCTTTTTCTTTCTGCAGGTTACTTCCATGTCTGCTCACTAGGTTTTCAAGTTGGTGCATCACCTAATAGCCTTAGAAAACAGCCCATCATTAGTTTAAGACAAAGATCTCCAGGGACAGGCAGAAGTGGGCTAAAGGTGGAGGACCACACTCAGGAAGTATTTTTCCCTAACTATAGCACCTCTACTTTGAATCTGTTTGGCACACTGACCTTTCAACTAAAATTAATGAAAGGAAATGTGCAGCTGAAAGATGAAAATGAGAATACCATTAGTTTAGTACAAGTGGAGCTCACATTGAAGACAAAGCCCAACTCTTTTCCCTGGACACAATTCTAGATAGGATTTCATGTTCTTCCATCAAAAGGTCCAGAGCAAAGAATCACAGTCTAGTGTCTGGTTTCCAAGAGAACACCTCCAAATCGTATGAAAGATCAAAGTGCTAGCTTGATCTGAGGCTGAAACAATCATGGTTTGCCTAAATCAGTGCCAAAGCATAGTAAATACAGTTGCTGAATGGTGCCTACAGTGGGCTAGGCATTATGCCAGGAGCAGGTTGTACATTGCTGAACAAAATCTAATAAAATCCCTTCTGGCTGGAGTTCACAATCTAATAGTTGAATGATCGTTAATCAAATAACACAAGATACCAGGCAGCGAGAGCCTTCTTTGTATCAGGTGATCTTCCAGTATCAACTCATTTATCCTCCACCACACTTCCAAGAATGAACCATGGTGATCATTATCATTCTGTAGAAGTGCCACTGAGTCAAAGAGGTCACAGATCTGCCTAGTAGCAGAGTCTAGTGTGAGGCCAGCTAAATGAGTAGAGTATCCAGGAGCTTGATCATCACACTCTATCTGCTTTCCTCAACATTACAAGAAAACAAATGCAGAGTACAGTTGAGACAAGTCCTCCCAAGAGAGGCCCAGGTTGCCAAGTATCTCTAACAGAGACTGACAGAGGCAGGGAGAACGCCAAGGAGGCAATGATACTGAAGGTGAGGGCCATCAAAGAATGAAGACAGGCATAAGAGCATCTGCAAAAAGACCTATATGGGGAAAGGCACTGGAGAATCTGGGGACTGGAATTCAGGACATAGAGTGGGAGGGAGGTGGACATGGAGGACAGCAGCTATAGATAAGGGGAGAAAGGTGAGTGGGAGCCATGCCAGCAGGGTCTAAGCTAATGGGAAGCCAGTGAGGGGTCTGGCAGGTACCATCTGGCCACACAAGTGTTTTCAAACACCTCTCTGGCTGCTTCCACATGCAATGAGAAGAATCTGAGTGTGTCATAACTGACACAACACAATCCTTCCAAAAGAAAGACTGACCCCACTCCGCGTCATCCCGTGGTGTTAGGAAATGACCCCACAGCCTGCAGGCAGCCAACACCTGTGCGCTGCCCCTCACGGAGAGAACCCCTGCACCCATGGTTTCCACTGAGGCTTGGCACTGGGTAGCAGAGTGGGGAACTGTGAGAATAAGAAAGATTAAAAATGTTACTATCTTCACAAATATTTTCATTTTTAAGTGGCAGAAGGAGACAGATACATATTTTGAAAACTGGGGGACATTTGTTCAAACTTAAAAGTTGGTGTCATTTCATGTAAATGTTGAGAAAATGCTTTTTTTCTTATCTCTTGGGAATCAGCTTGTTTTTTTTAAAAATCTTTAAATTGACAGAAAATAATATATCCATATTTCCCTGAGGAGAAAATAATTTTTCTTCTTTGCATTTATAAAGTTTTTACCACATTTTTAAGGATTTAGTCAAATAAGACTAACCATCTAACACGAACAAAAGACCAAACTGTGATGTGGTCCTTCAGTCAAAACTACTGGCCTTAAAACTGTAAGTCCTTTGAAAGTTATTAAATCCATCCCATCTTCCATTGCTACTTTTCTGAGAATAGGAAAGAAACTTTTCAGAAAATTTCTGAATTCTAGGCAGGCACTTAGGCCACTGAGCTAGTTCCCCAGCCCTTAATTTCTGAATTCTAATAACCACGATGTTTTAAAACTGATGATGCAAGAAAACTAACAGCATATCCAGAGGAGTTGCAGAAGTCATGGTCATGGCCTTGAAGTTAAAAGAATCTAGAGTCCACCAAAAGGCCTGGCTTTGGGGACATTTACTTAACTCTTCCGAGTTTCAGTGTCCACACTTGTGACATGGAGAAGAGCATGTCTCTTACACTCTTGTGGTAAAATTAAATACTTAGCCCAGAGTCCAGCACAATAAAAGGAAATGTTTATTATCTAGAAATGAGTATAACTTTATCTAAGGAGAAAAACATCAATTTCCAGGTGGACTCATGTCCCTTCTAACAAGTCTGTCACAAGAATCAGAAGGCCCTTTTGTGGGGGAACATATCGTTTTCCCTTTACCTACAGAGTTTGGCATTTTCACTACAGAATCTTAATTTGCCCTGAAATCCTTTGAATGCACAGAAATAAAAACAAGTAAAACTATCTACTTAGTAAGAAACATTAGGGCAGAATTGAGTTCGCTAAAAGACTTTCTAGTCCCCTGTTCAGAAGGGCATGACCCAAGGAACAGAAACAGATCTCCCCAGGTCTCCCTGAATTCTGCACAGAAGTAAAAAGACCTCAGGCTAACTTTAGGCACTAAATATTCCACTATTGAATTGTGAGTTGGGCAGAGGCTTATTTCAAATAAAAAGATTAGTTTGGTTTGAATGTTCATATTTTAACTAACTTATTAACCTAATTATATGCCAAAATAGTATCAGAAGACTTCATCTTTTAAACTGCTACAAGTTTAAGCCCATTTATTTCTGCAAACTACATGCCTACTCTTCATTCTGCAAAGTTTTGTACAATGCTTGAAAAACAAGGCTAGTCTTTGCTGCTTTTCAACTCTACAAGCTTTATTTTCTTGCAGATGAAATGAAAGTATTCTGTTTAAAGAACTTCTGACAGGATGGGAAAATACCTTATGTGTCCAAAACTCCCAATTCCAAAGACATCTAAGCAAGCTAAATTGGGGGAAATTTTAAATAGCAGTAATTATCATATCTCAAATTGTAAGAAAAATCAATGTCTCAAATACCATTATTCATTTAAATTTTATGACAACCTGACATTTATCTCCATTTAGTGTTATATTATAGAAATTTCTTATTCTATTCATTTTACAGAGACCAAGTACTCTTAATACTAACAAGCCGCACGTCCCAGAGTTAAGAAAATTTTAAAAAGCAAGAGTTATTATGTTGATTACAAATCAAACTGAGTTACAGTACATGATGCAATGGAGATTGAAGAAAGATCTGTGCACACATGAAGGTAGAACTGCTCTACTGTCAAAGTGTTGCTCTTAAGATATGCACCAACACTGAAACATCAACCCCAAACTGGTAGCCACTTTCTTCGATAATATTCAAATCAAATCAAACAGTAATTAAAACACTTAATTTGCCTGAGCACTGTTCCACGATTAACTAAAGGGCTTAGAGGAGCTGGAGGCAGGGAGATCAATTAGGAACCTATTACAATATTCAAAGAGAAAGGAGCGTGGAATAAAAGGGGAGTGGACATGTGTGCACAGGTAGGAAAATCAACTTGGGATATGGCAGTGGGAATAGAACAGAAAAATGTGAGAAACACTATGGGAAGAGAATGAATACAACCCAGAGAGATTACACAGAAAAGTGGAGATAAATATTGCAAAATCTGAAAATTGAAGCAATGGAAAGGTCATTAACCAGGAAAACTAATGGTAGAAATAATGTTAACATGAGAAAGAATCTTCTTTCAAAACTGTTGAGTTTGAGGTATCTGTGCATGAAACCCTAACCTCACAGAGAAGTGCACATAATATTGGGAGACGTATCAGAGGTAAGACATTATTTTGGGAGACATTTACAAAACCTCATATTCAGAACTGGATCAAGATATCTCCATGAATTCTAATGCATTTTTCTTCCTAACAGCAGTAGTGACACAATCAGGACAGGGGCTGTATCTGCTCACACAGCTTTCAAGAGAAATGAAGTAGATGAGGCAGACAGAGGCCAGGGAAGGTCAACCCTGCCTGGGCCAACACCAAAAGCTTGATTTTCTGCCGGCATAAGCCTAAGTAATTTTCTCATTAAGCTTATTTTTTCATCCAAGGAAAAATGAACATGTGTTCACATTATAATAATTTGTAACATTCAAAATTAATGAAAAAATAAGTCTCAGACTCTTAAATAAACAGAATAGAGCAACAGAGAATAAATGAAGGCCCCAAGGGCTTCTGTCACACTCATATATAATAAAAATGTTTATGGTTAATTTTATAGGGCTAAATTAATGAGTAGTTTTGGAGAATTCTGAAAATTTCATAATATTCATTTGTATATTACAGTTTTTGCACTTTATTAATGATTAGGCAAGAAAATCATTAACTACATCTTCAAAACAGTTAAAGTAACACACCGGAGGCTCAATTTCACATGTGCATTACTCTTAATAAAATACAATTCTAATCATTAAGTAGCACTATTTAAATAGCAAACACAACCGACTGTCAAAATGAGCCAATCTGAGTTATCTGCTATTACTTGCCTCTAGACTTTTGCTCGTCATAAAAAGATATTTATGCTTCTATGATATAAACAGGATTTTCTGAGGATAAAATAATAGCTAATATGGTGGTGGTGATGTAGATGATGACAATGATGATAATAGCTATAGTAATCAGTAAAGTATTTACTACATACTAGGCCCTGTGACCAGAGAAGCTTCACTTATTCTTTCTCAAATCTTTAGAACACTTTCATGAATTTGATATCTTGAGAAGTCCATCGAGCAGACGAGGAAACAAAATAAAGATCAGAGAAGCTCAGGAACTCAGTTTCTTAAATATTTTCTCCTTGGCTACAGTAATACCTACCACAGGCCTGGAAAACAATCTTTTCATTTATTTATTTGAGATAAACAACAAGTAAATATTACATTTAACATGACTAGAAGATAGATTTCATCCCAGAAGTTTTGGAGGAGGCCCTGTGTTAGCACTGCAGGAAACTTCATAGGAACTAGAGGGGCTGCATCTAGGAATACAGACAGTTTGTGGAAAATCACAAGGTGAAGGGCACCAGTTGGCTGTCATTTAGATAGATACCCACTTCAAGGGGCTGGGCCATTTGGATAATCACTCAAACCTCACATTCCTTCAGTGTAAACAAAATAGGGAAGATAATGGCATCAATCTCCCCATGTGTGTGGTCTGTGTTACATGGAAAAGGACACACAGAGTACTTAGCACAGGAATTTGTATGCAATTCACTCAGTGATAGAGCTGTCATCATCATTACTGCTTCAATATTAACCAAGACCTCCAGGAGTTAATGGAGGTAAGGGAGGAAGATATCAGATTTGCAGTTACTTGACACATATGAACCTCAATGTCTCTGGCTCAAACTGTAAATAAAAATACCCCCTTGTGGGAGACAGGAAAAGAGAAGAAACCGGTCAATAGTACCATAGAGAAAGTCTGGAATAGGAAACTGATTACGGTTAGGATGAAGACATTTCAAACACTAAAACTAGGTAATAGTTGCAGGCTACAGAGGGAACACATGCAAATGTAACCTAAAAACAAATCTATACTTAAGACTCTATTTGAAAAGATGGTTGTAGGAAGGGGAGGGAGACTATTGCCACCTTAATACAGCTCTGACCTTAAAATGTGCAAGTGTCTCAAAAGTCAGGCAGAAAGGAATTTTCTTTTACAGGAGGAGTAAACAGGAGTATAAAAAAACAGGTGTGGGAAAGTGGGATGAGCAAATGGCCTGATAAGACAACTGATAATTAAAGTATTCCCTGAAATCAATGGCTTCCTGAGGAGGATCTTTAAAGAGGTGCTATTCTGTACTTGGATGCTCAAGGCCAGGACAGAATTCAAGCATGTGAGAAAAGGGAAGAAGCCTGACTGAAGTTTGGTCAATTAGAGTTACTAAATAATATGGTCAGGGAATGTGGAAGGTCTGCTTCTGGTCATGTTAAGGAGTATGTACGAGGGGCTTCTTAAATAGGCTTGTCAAAGTGATAAAGGAAATAGTAGCTCTTAGCTAGGCATGGTGGTGCGTACCTGTAATCCCTGCACTGTGGGAGGGTAAGGCAGGAGGACTGTTCTAGCCACGGCAACTTAGTGAGTTCCTGGATGAAGATGTACGTCAGTGTGAAGACCCTGGGTTCAGTTCCCAGTACCACCAATACAGAGAGAGAGAGACAGACAGACAGAGACAGAGACAGAGACAGAAAACAGACAGATAGAGAAAGAGAGGTGGGGGAAGAGGAGCTCTTTACAAGCCTTTTCCAGAACACAAAAAGTACAGAATTTCTTTATCTAATACTGTTTTCCAAGATTGCTGGACTCAGGTAAACAAATATTAACAGAAATTATTTTATATTATTTCTCAGCATTTTAATGTATATTTCTCTGTATATGTTATATATATAGACTTCAGTATTTTAAATATAATACTGGACTATACAGCTTTCAGTATTTTTAAGGATAGAATTTATAAAATCATATTCAAACAATGTCTTTAACTTTTTTCCTACAAAAGTAAACAAACAGAGCGTCAAATCTGTCATTAACCTATGGGGTGAGAGGGGAACAGTTTTAACTTTACTTGAGGATTTCAGAAAGTATTTTTTTTTTTTTAGTTCTTTTGAACACATGTTCAGTATGTCTTAGTTACCTTTTCTCGTTGCTGAGACAAAATATCTGACACCCAAAGTTAAAGGAGGAAAAGTTTATTTCGTCTCCTATTTTATAGAGGTTTTAGTCCATAATCAGGCAGAGTGGCTTGGCAGATAGGCATCACAGAAGAGAAACAGGCAATGGCAGGCAGAAGGCAGCAAAGCCAAGCAACTGACAATAGCAGCTTCTTTCTGTCCCTTTTACATTGTATCCAGGTTACCTTAGGGTGGGTAGCATCACACTCAGGGTGGGGTACCCTTAATTCTACCCAGAACTACGCCAAACAAATCAGTAGACTAATTTAGAATCATATACCATTAATCCCAGGATCACACACTCTAGATCCAGCCACCTGTGGAAAAAGTCCCACCTATAACTGCATAAGTCTTTGTGGGGAGAGACAGCTGGATGCAAGCCATAACATAGTGGTTAAAAAGTTTTTATTTATAATCTAAAATATAATAAAGACCATAAAATGGCATGTGCACAAAGTGAAGGCTAATAAGAAAATTAAGAAATTGTTCACGCATTTCTTTTTATTATCTATTTCTTTTCTTTGAAGACAGATGCAGGGAAGGAATCTGAGTGGTTACATGGATTTCTAATAGTGATACACTTCTGCTAAATGCTCTTTGATGCCATTATTATTTGCTTATGCATACTGAATGTATATGCACAAGCATTTGCCAGGCATTCCAAGAACCATAGTATATATAATTATTATAGATCCCCACACAGTCTATTGAGAGCAGCACTATTGTTAAGAGGTTTCATATAAATGTTTGCATTTTCTTGATCTACTTGTAAGAATCATGCAATACTAGTTTTCAAGTGCAGAGATTTCATGCCAAAAGGTGTGTGTATATATACATATATGATCAAAATAAGCATGTAGATACAAACCTACGTAGAATGTAATCTTGTAAGTAATGACTCAGGAATCAAGTGGAGACCATACTCATTTTTATCTTAAAGGGCAGGAAGCTCATGGTTTGATTTAATGATCAGTATAGAACGATAATGATTTCACCCTAAATTTTCTATATAAGTGAGAGCACACTGTATATGCTATGAGTGAAAGGTCAACTAGGTTGGTCTGGGTTTGAGTTGTATGAGCTTACTGTAAAAAACAGAAAGTACATAGCATATGGAACATACAGATTCTTTTTTGCATAACAAAGGGAAAACGGCCTTCATGGTAGAAACAATAACAGTGAAAAAAAAAATAACACACAGATGTATTCCAGCAGCCCTCCAGACGCTTCCACCTCAAGTAACCAGCAAGGGCGGGGAAAAACAGAAGCGGGCCCTGCACCAGAGCACCCAATAGCCACCACTGGATATCTCTAGCCAGCACTGGCCAGGAAAACCAGTCACACTCCAAAGAAATTGTAACCAACGTGGGAGGTTCCCAAAACCCCACTACCCGCTTGTTTCGAAGAACCCAGGAAAATGTCAAGATGAAGAAACAAAAGGCATTCCCTGGACTCCAACCCAAGCAGAGCAAGTCCAGGAGATGAAAACATGGAAGAGGTCAGGAGTCGCACACCTGAAGTTTCTGCAGTGATGGCAACTGAAGTAAAGAGACAACTCCATGAGGCTATAAAAGAAATTAGAACAGAAATAATATCTCAGGTAAAAGAAGAAATGAAAAACATAATAAAAGAATTTCTATGCTTCTCTAAAGAAGACATAGATACAAAAATAAAAAAGGAAAATGAGGGAAACCATGAATGAACAATATAAGAGAAATTTTGAATGCATGAAAAAGATTCAAAGAGATATCCAGGAAATTAAAATCTCCATTGAGAGCTGGCAAAATCTCTTGAAAGAAACTGAAAATAGACTTTCAGACCTTGAAGACAGGTGTGCAGCTTGTGATCGGGAAAGGAAAGACCTCTTAAAAATAATGAGGAACCAGGAAATAACAATTCAAAGACTGCAAAATGATGCAAAGCGAAATAATTTATGAGTGACAGGTATCAATGAAGAAGCAGGGGTCAACACAAAAGACATAAAAACTCTATTTACAGAAGTACTAGCAGAAAACTTCCCAAACATGGGAGAAAGACGTCCTATTCAGATAAGTGAGGCATATAGAACTCCAGCTTGCTATAACCAAAGTAAATCTACCCCCAGACATATAATAATCAACTTCCAGAAATTCAACACAAGAACAGAATATTAAAAGCTGTTCAAGAAAAGAAACAGATCACCTATAAAGGAAAACCCATCAGAATCACAACAGACTTCTCAACACAAACCATCAAGTCAAGAAGAGCTTGGAGTGAAATATTTCAAGTCCTCAAAGAAAACAGCTTCCAACCCAGATTGATGTACCCTGCAAAACTATCTTTCAAAATTAATGGAGAAACAAGATATTTCCATGACAAAGAACAACTGAAGGAGTTCATGACTGCCAAACCAGTCCTACAGAGAATACTGAAGGACATTTTGGACAGAGATGAGAAAGACCATGGTTCCAGGAGGATCGGCAGGGAGGG
>RJWT010012732.1:0-22383 GCA_004365215.1 Cuniculus paca
ATGACTAATTATTTCCTTCACCTAATGACTTCATACCTTTCTGAGTGTGCAATTCAGTTCCTACTTCAATCCCACAGTATACTCTCAAAAAGAAAATTTAGACATTCATCAACAATTTTCTCAGTACTTATTGCAATGCCTACAGAAAATGACTATAAGTATGGCATTTTGACATGCTGAGCTAGAGAAACTGTGACCCTTAAGAAGCACAAAAAGGGTGTGTCTGTAAAGTTTCTTTATCTCATTGAAGGAAACTCTTCCAAAAGAAATGCAATAATCTTAGGCTTTTCCCCTGAATTCTCATTAACTAAGGAACACTAACCTCATTTTGCAAAAAGGAAGAAAAAAATTTCACTGCACCTAGAGAAACATTGTCAAGTTGTTTTCAGTTCTTCAGCTTCCAAAGAGTATCCCTTGGAAACAATCTATGGAATTTTCTTTGGGTCCACTCAATTTCCCCTTAAATTATTTACCACACTGCTAAGAATTTCTACACCTCCACTTCCCTCTTTCCTATTAAGAGAGTTATTATGCTTTAGCTATCTGCTCCTTTTCGAGTTTCATATTTTGTATTACTCCTGTGCTCATGTTACTTAGCAAATGTGCTTGTCCTTTCTCCCATTAGTTTGTCTGTTGGCAGTTAATTCCAGTGAAACTCTAGAGGGTGTAAGAAAAATTTCCATCAACCTTACAGCACATATTCAATATTTTTGGAATGCAGGAATGAATAAAATCTTTGTACTAGAGTGGCTACGGTGCAAAAGTGAAAATAAGAGTTAGCAATGTCTCATTCTAGTGAAGATAATAATCTACAGAAGAAAATAATGTATGGATGTATAAATCAAGAACAATCAAAGGATACATACTTGGTAAGGAATAAGTTTCAAGGCTCCATGTTCAGAGTACAAAAGTGGGACACTTGTTATTACAAGAAAAAAAGTTACCTAAAACTGGGTTAGATATGTTATATGTTTATGTGTGTAAAATTCAATAATCTCACAATTTTCCCATAAAGTATACCAATAAAGTAAGATAAAAGAATAACCACCCAACAGTCCTCTGCCTTTGGGTGTGCTTGCAGATTTGATCAGTTAATATTTATAGAGCTCTTTGAAGATGAAAAGTGCTAAGCATTCTCTAACAGCTCTGTAAATATGAATTTGTCAGGTCTTATGAAATTTAACAGAAATTAGAGAGTGACAAACTACTCACAAATAAAAAATGCTCAACCAAGCCTTTGCATTTAGTGAGGCCAGATGGAGGTGAATAGATTTTTCCCCAGGGCAGACAATCAAGCTAATCTATACTCCACGCTCACCAATTCACAGGGTGTAGAAATGTTTAATTTAAAGCCTCAAAGATGATGCACTTTGTAACAGCATGTAAATCAAAGTTTTATTAAAACCTATGAATTACTATGTAGAGAAATGCAAATCACAGTAAAACACCACAAACAGAGTCAACCTTAATCTGTTTTCAGCAGAGCAGTGATCATATGTATGCCTTCCTTTGACTGGTGAGGGTAGAATTTAACTGGAGGTGGGCAGTTTCACTTCTTGCTTGCATACAGAAATGGCAGAATCCTACAGTCATTTTGCTTTACTCCCCAAAATACAAACAGTCAGAATTTCCCCACTGCAATATTTAAGGTGCATTTTTCAAAAGCTTATGCTTTTCCCTCCATTGACTTTAATTATGCTTAGCCAAAAAGGCTTGGCTGACCAGATAACACTTGTGCAGAACAAAGAGGAGCTGACACATCAGAGCATTTCTTTACAGCTTGTACATAAGTTGGAAGGCTTGAATTTAATATCTTTAAGCCTGTTTCTTCATATATATATATATATATATATATATATATATATGACAAATCCTCTTTAAGGAGTATTGACATAACAAATAACAATAGCAATTGGAATTGAATGCAAACATAAAGAAAAAAGTAAATAGAACAAAGGAATGGAGAAGATACAATGACAAATGAATTCTAAAAAACAGGATATTAAAAGTATATATTTAGAAACAATAGAACACCAGTTTTTCTGCTGCTTTGAAAGTGAAAGTTTTCAGCTACTGAAGAAGAGAATAATGAACAGAAACTCTTATAACAAAAATAGTTTATATGATTATAAACTATAATGTTACTTGATATTTGAGATTTATGGAACTCTTTCATTTCAGAGTATGTCTGAAAGGCTTCACTATTCTGCATTTTGTTAAATAAACAGGGCATAATGAATAAAGTACAGACAATATTATATTGTACAAGCCCTTAAAAATTAGATGACTTTTTAAGGCTCAATACTTTTTAATATACTAAGCAATCAGGTATCTGTAATAAAAAAAAACTGCAATAGTTCTAATTTAATATTACTGATGCATTGAATATTTAGTAGCTAAGTGAATTTTCAGGAGGTATATTTTGTTTATGAGTTATATATTATGTAAGATAATCAACTTTTTTGCTTCTCAAGCATTGGATTTTGAAAATCAAATGAGGCACTGTAAATGAGTGACTTGAAATCTGTAACAAAGTCTGCAAACATTGGGTGTTATTAAGTGTTTCAAAAAATGGAATAACAGAAAAAACAAAGAACAGACATACCACATTTGAATCTACAAACAGGATAATAATAGTAATAATAATAAACAACCCCACTCTCTCCTATGGTCTAATCAAAGATTCTTTTCCAATTTCTTTGGATTAAACAAACAAACCAGTTAGACAACATAAATGACATGAAGGTGTAACAGTGAGGGCATCAACTTTATTGGCTTCAAAATACAGAACACATTTCTGGGTGTGTGTGGGTGAATCACAGAGGTGTAACTGTGAAGTGTATGCCTGGTCACTTGTTTTTCTTCTCTGGCGTTGCTCTTCTTCACAGTCAACATGAACTGAAAAGGTTTGCGCCACTGTGCTCTTTTCCCATTTTATTCCTGCTCTGGAACCTGCTGATCATGAACTGAAGCCCTTGAAGAGATGAGCCAAATTAAATCTTCCCTCCTTTAAGTTTCAGGTGTCAGATATCAAATTCCAGCAATAGGAAAACTGGGTAATACAGAAAATTGGCACTGAAGAATTAGGGATATTGCTTTGACCGTATCTGACAATGTGATGTAGAACTTAGGGAGCTGGTTGATGGAAAGAGTTTGCAAAGGTTTGTAGATGCAGACTAAGGAAACCCTAGAATGTTGCAAGCAAAACTTGCTGGATGGTTCTGGCTGGAGTTTAAAAGGCCAGATGCTGATAGGAATGTGGATATTAAAGGCTGGGGTCATGAGTTTTCACTTGGAAACAAAGACACTATTGTCATTCGAACTAGAAGCCATGTGTATTACACTCTGAAAAGATATTCAAAACATTTGCTTATATCCTAAGATTGTGTAGAAGATTGAGATGGAGGACAGTGGAGTAATTATTCTGGCATGGGAAATTTCAAGACCACCCAATATTCAGGCAATGGCTGAGTACTGATACTTGCTTTTAGCCTGGTTGACAGTAATAATCATGGGGAAAAAAATCAGAGCAGAAAATTTTGAAAAACTTAAATTTTGCCCCAGAAGAACCACGTGTCAAGTTGAGGCTAAAGGAGATGTGCCTGCTGAACAGATTACCACCACTAGAAAGAAACCAAGAACTTTATACAGGAAAGAGAAGAAATATTCCTTGATAGAATCTCAGGAATCATCAAGATCCCACCCATCATAGACTCAAACATCCAAAAGTATGAACCTTTCATTTGAAAAGACAGGCCATTTATGGAACTGAATCCCAGGAATTCATTTCACTGTGCTTAGTCATCCAAGCACTAAGGGGCTGCTGCATTCATGGTCTAGAGATACCTTGGTACTGCCCAGGCTGGGGACAGTCTTGTATGTTCTCCATGTGATGTTGGTTTCATAGATTTGCAGAATGCAGTAGTTGTGGGGTCAGAGAGGCTGACACCCAGATTTCAAAAAAAGTTGGGGAAGCCAAGCAAGGAGTCCCTGAAGGGCAATGTGTGTATTTGTAGGAATGAAATTAAAGGTGTTCGTATCCTGAACTATATATTGAAACATATTTTTCCATAGAAATCATATTATGAATAGTAGTCATGGAAATTGGGAAAGTGACCAATGAAGACATTTTGTTTTATGAAAATACATATTTATTTAGATTATGAAGCCATGCAAAATGTGAACAATTCCACAAAAAGTGGCTATCACCCATGGAATGCTCCCCACACAACTCCTAAGTACTGTAATCATCTTCAATATTCTAACGGAGACATAGAGAAGGGTACAATGCTGGTATCCTAAACTATATATGGAAACATATGTAAAGAATAATAAGTGCATATTTAAAACATGCTTGTTGGCCCAATATATGAAGTGTATATACTGGAGAATCTGTCATTGACCTGATGCTACTTCTTTTGATTAGTCTTCATGTTTTTCAGACTACTTACCATAGTCAACAGTTTCTGGGTTCCTCAGATGCATATTGACATATATTTTCTCACTGAATACAATCAGACAATAACTGGCATTTACATATATCCCTCTAACATCAACTTATATGTCTTCTCCATTTTGTCTCTCTGTATCAAAAATGACATAAATAGTATTTAAGCAATTTTTTTTAATAAAGCAAAACTATTGTCCACATCCAAGCTGAGATGTGCTTAGGATTGATTACATTTTTGGGGTTAGATTCCATGAGATGCTTTTATAAGAGCAAAAAACTTCATGTAAAATTTTTATAATTACAACTAGAATGCCAAAAATGAGACTAGAGCATCATTATATAGACTATAAAAAATTTAAAATTTTTCTTTCTCATTCCAACAATATTTAATAAATGTTTCAATATTTAAATTTTATTATTGGTGACTAATCTTTATTTACCTATAGTCTTACACTAAAGTTATTTATCATAAATTTTGCTGCATGATATATATTTAGATTGATAGCATTTCTCCCAATAACAATGGAACTGTGATCATTCTTTTATTTACACTAATAGAAAATCATCTTAGTAAGAAAGAAAAATTTCAATCCTGCTAGTTGTAAAAGTAAACAAAAAAGATAAAATTGAATTGCACCTGGAATATTCTTATTGAAGGTATCAGAAATGTCATATGAGAACTTCTACTATGACCAATATAGGGTAACCTTTACACCTGAACCTTTACACATGAAATGACTGATTTCAGGCAATGTACAACAGTGATCGCTGAATGGTGCTCAGTGAATGATTTAAATCCTGCTATTGTTCAAGCTTAGTGCAAGTAGTTTCCATACTGCAACACAGAATGAAGCTGAAGCAGAGTCCAACATGTAGTCTGATTTGAGGACACAGTGTTGAAAGTCTAGAGTCACCAAGTTGGGTTGAGTTCACATAATAGTACTAAGAAGTAAAGAACTGTCCAGAAAAACTCTAGCGCAATATAGGTCTCCAGCAAGTGCTAACCAGAATGTCTTGGTTACTCTTTTCTCATTGTTGAGACAAGATACCAGATGCCCAATGTGCAGGAAGGAGAGGTGTTTTTTTTTTTTTGTTTTTTTTTACAGTTTTGAGGGTTTTAGTCCCTACTTAGCTGGCTTCAAGGCAGTGTGGTGTGGCTGATAGATGCAGCTGTTCACGGCGGCTGCAAGCGGCAAGAGTGAACCAAATAAAAAAGAAAGGGAAAAACCTGCCTTCTTCCCAACCTTACATTGTATGTAGGCTTCACCCCTGGGCGGGTGCAGAACTCACACCCTCAATTCCAGCACTAGACAACGAATCAATCACAAATGCTAGATTCAGCTGCTTTCATGACTACATGAGGCTTGGGGAGGGGAGCACCTATATACAAACCATAACACAGAATATTGATCAGTACCTGTATTTGAGCACACTAACCTGAGGCTCAGAAAAGAACAGTAAAAGTTTTGAGAAACCAGTATCCAGCACTTAAATAACTAGAAATAGTGCCTCTTTCCACACTAGTCAGACTGAAAAACTTCATAATTTATGGATACAATACTCAGAAGACTATTGAGCCAATAACATGGAATAATTAACCCTACACAAAATATGACTATTATGGCGTGTCTTTAGAAGTTCCCCCAAGGCTTCATGTGGTAATAGGTTGGGCATTTTCAGAAGTGACTGGATCTACAGTGTGTGATGCTAGAATTGATTCATGGTACAGTGCTAGGCTCAAGGGCATTAGGATTAAGTATGTGAGTGCTACCTGCTGCTGTAAGTAGCCTGGGTAAAATAAAAGGGTAGAAAGACACAGTTAAGGTCCCTCCCTTGCTTGTTTTGCTACGTTCTGCCTGCCCTGAACTACTTTTTCTCTGAGAGGCCTTTCTGCCATGCCACCCTGATTTGGAGAGAGCTGATTATGGACTGAAACTTAACAGATTGTGAACCAAATAAACTTCTTACCATTTAATTTTGTGCATGTGATGTTTTTGTCTGAACAATGAGGAAAGTAAGTCAATGACTTTGTGCTTGTCTAAAAAGTCTTCAAAACACCATCACCAAAAACAAACAAAACAAAACAAAAAATAAGACACCATTCCCAAGAAATATCTAAAATTGAGAAAAAATTGTAACTCATACTTAGAGGAATACAAAACATACATAGCACTTAAGAAGGAAAATTTGTAACACCTTCCTCATGTTAGAAGTTACCAGGCATACGAAGAAGCAGAAAATTGAAGTCTATGAAAAGAGAAGATAAATAAGATGAAAGAAATTACTTAAAATTAGTCAAAGATGGTTAAATTTGAAAGTAAGTACAAATCTATATATCCAAGACATTCAATCTCAAAGTGCAAGACACATGAAAAAAAAATTGCACAAAGTTACTTTATAATCAAATGGCTTGGAATGTATTCAGAAGAAAAATCTTAAATATACTCAGAGAAAAAGAAAACTTATGCCAGCCAAAAATAAAGATAACTGTAGATTTCTTATCAGGATAATGTAAACAAGATAGTGGGACTATATTTTTGAAGTATTTTGAAAGCAAAAACCTGACAGTTTATAACTTTTATAGAGTGAAGTATTTAACAAAGTAATAACAACTAATAGCATTTTTTTACAGTATCAGCAGAAACTATTTATTGCAAGCAGATCAGTACTGTAGAAAATATTAAAGGAAATCCTTTTCATTAAGAGTTGATAGCAGATGAAACAAGGATCTACATAAAGGAATGAATACCGAAAATAATTGAATAAGCATAAAGAATTTTTTATTACTAAACTATTTTAAATAATAATAAACCAATAAAAGCAAAAATACAATGTATTGTAGAGTTTATAACATATAAAAATAAAATATATAACAGAATAAATCCAGGGAAGGAAGCCCTATAAATACACTGTCATAAGGTTCATATCTTGTATGGGAAGTGGTTGCTGCTTGTATCACTTACAAGTTAAAGATATATCCCATAATTCTTAGCCACTAAAATAGCAAAAATACAAAGCTAAGGAGTCCACCAGAGAGACAAAAATTAAATCACTCAACTGAAGAAGTATAAACAGCCAATAAATACATGCAAAACTGTTCAACATCACTAGTCCTTTGAGAAATACAAATTAAAATACACTGAAGTTTCAATTCACTCCAGAAAGTATGGCTATCACCAAGAAATCAACCAGTGACAAATGCTAGTAGGACTGCGAGGAGAAAGGAACCTTTCTCCACTGTTGGTGGGAGTGTAGACCGGTGCAACTGTGGAAATCAGTGTAGAGATTCCTCAAAAACTAAAAATAGAAATTCTATTTGACCCAGCTATTCCCTTTCAAGTATCCTCCCAAAAAAATTAAACATAATATGTTAGAGTCATACACCATACCCAAGTTTATAGTAGCACAATTCATAAGAGCTAAAACTTGGAAACAGCCTATGTTTCCATCAACAGATGAATGTATCGAGAAAATGCAGCGTTCATACACAATGGAGTACTACTCTCTGTAAAGAAGGATAGACTTGAGTCATTTGTAAGAAAATGGATGCACCTCGAGACCATAATATGAAATAAATCAGATATACAAGCTTAAATATTGCATCATTTCTCTTACATGAGAAACATAATAAATAAACAAAAGACAGACAAGAGAAAAAAAGAGAGAAAAAGTTATTGTAGTCCAGTATGGGCAATGCATTAAATGTACTTTGATTTAGTATAATTTTCTTATGTGTTTTATATGTTCTTTGGCCTATTTGGTTGTTAATTTGTACATACTATAATTAACTTTCTAAGGACTTATAGGATAAGTAAATGAATCTGACATTGCCAGAATAAAAGCAGGGAAAGGGAAGGGGAAAAAAGAATTGAGAATATTTTATGTGCATGTACCAATTCTCTACAATGAATATAATAGTTATACACTGTAAACATGTACTAATAAAAATTAAAGGAAAACAAAATAACAAAAAGAAATGTTGAACCAATCCAAAAGAAGTAAAAAGGAATAATTAGAACATAGAAAATAAAAGCAAATCAAAATCAAAAGTAAGATGACAGATATAAACCCAATTATATCAGTAATTAAATTAACTGTAACTGGTGCTGAAAGCACCAGGATTCTGATCCCAGCTACTCAGGAAGCTGAGGCAGGAGTATTGCAAATACAAGGCCAGCATAGGCTACTCAATGAAACCCTGGTTGAAAATTTTAAAAATAAAAAGGGATAGCAATATAGTGCAGTGCAAATATGCTGGTTTCAATCTCCAGCACTACAAAAAATAAATAATCGAAACACCTCAAATATGAGTGCCAACTACTGTGCTCAAAGTCTCTAGTGGATTATCTCATTTCATCATCAAAATAATCAGCACGGAGATAGGTGTTATCATTACCTATTAAGCATGTTAAAGGAAATTGATTCATCTTCCTTTTATGTTGTGAGAAATGAGCAGCAGATCCAGATCCTAAGAACCAGAATAACTACTACCTCCTACAGGGAAAATTCTTTACCTGTTAAAGAATATTGTAGTAAGTTTCTATGATCATGTTATGATTTTTACCACATGTAAAAATGTGTTCATTCATATATATGCACACTTTATGAAAAAGTACTAAATTCAATTGCTTTTTTATTTGGGATAATTTCAAAATTATGTTACCAAATCTCTAAATTTACTGTTTACATAGACAGGTATTGTCTTGAATTAAGTTTCCCAAACAACCTTGGCTTTATTCATCATTAACATCACAGACAATAAACTCAGAAAAATTTTCCACCTAATCTTACAATAATTTGTGTTTATTATCCTCACCACCTCCTGCTCAAGCATAAATGAACTTGTTCTTTGGCAGCAGCAGAAAAATTGAAGATAAACTGACAAATGAAGTTAAGTGAAAGATCATGTGGGTTAGGCAGGGAGCAGTTAGCAGACATCAAGTATGAAGTTGAAGACATTAGGCAAGATATAGACAAAAGTGATACTAGAAGAACTGGTCCTGCAAAACAGCACCATTTAGAGTAGGAAACTGAGGTTACAATGAGATTTGCTGTGTGTTAAGCATTGTCCAAATGTTGTCTATTCACCGATTCTTCAGCTTCCTTCCTGATGAAGTGCTATGCTTTTTTTATGTGCACTTTGATATATTTTCTTTTTTTAAAAAAAGATTTTCAAATATTAACTGATGAGGTTTCTTTTCTTAGCATTTCTTTCCAGTTTCTTGCCAGTTTCATAGTGAGCTAACCATTTGCTATCCGCTGTTCATAGAAATGGGGTTTCATGAGATCATAGAAACAAAGGGTTATTCTTGGCTTTCATATTGCAAAAGATTATAAAGCATAAGTGAGAAACTCTCGCAGCTCAAGTCCTATTTAGGGACTGAGAAGATGGGGAAGAGAGGACAGAAGATATGGAGGGTATAAACAGCAGATGAACTAGAATGAGGGACAAACAGAGGAAGCTTGTGAAATAGTAATCTCCACCCAGAAGCCACCTACCTCCCCTATAAGTCTGCCATCCATTGTCAGTGCCAAGTAGCTCGATGGGAGCCAGATAAGGGTTCACAAACTATCCCCGCTCCCTCTGCGTGAGGACGTGCACAGCAGGATCTAGGAAATGCATAAATGGTCAGTTCTAGTGACTTCCAGTGAAAATTTCACTTTGATGCCAGACTGTGGTTCTCGCTGATCATCCCGAGTGCTGATCCCTTTGGTTTCCCTATACTTTGCTTGACAAGTCACCACTGAACCTATCTGCCACCTTTTATCCGCCATAGTGTTCATTATGCTCTTCTGTTAAGGACTGATTTCTGGACTTGTAGAGAAAAGCCGACAGTGAAGAAAAAATAATTCCCACTTTTTTACCTGTATGTGTCCTAATCAGTTTGAGACTTCTCCTGAGTCAATGTAGAAACAAAGCACATTATTAGGTTCAAAACAACCTACTGGGGAGCTCTTGATAATGGTTGCAATGCTTATAACACAGAGAAGAATTCTAGAATATTGAAAAGCTATTAATGTGTTCAAGGTCACATTTTAAATAAGATGGTTTATTATAAGCTCAGGTTCAGGTCTATCTACATGCCCTCTTTTGGCTTACTACATTAATTAGCTTTGATCTTAGTGACAGAATAAAATACCAAAAACTAATCTCTTTTCTTGAAGTGCTGGGAATTGAATGCAGTGCCTTCTCACTAAGTTGCATCCCCAAACTTTAAATTTTCATTTTGAGACAGGGTTTCATTAACTCAATATAATGTCCAGACTGGGTTTTTAACTTGCCATTCTCCTGCCTCAGACTCCTAAAGTGCCAGGATGACGGGAATGTGTTAGTATTCTTGGTTTAAGAACTAATCTTTGATGGGAAGAAATGTGCTCTCCTGCCTGATTTTAGACATCTCCCCAAATTTCTGAATTGTAAAATAAATGAAACAAACTTCTGAGCAATTCATGAAAAGAATAAGCAAAATTAATCTTACAAAATATTTAGGATGATAGGAAGGACCATCAGAGAACTTATATATTTTATATCATAATATGAGTATCATGCAGTATATTTGCAATTCCAATTAATAGGACAATTTTAGTAAATAGAATAATTTCTAAAATCAATTTAAAATTGATTAGGTAAAGAATTAGAAAATTTTTCCTATAAGAGACCAAATAATAAATATTTTAATCTTATAATTTCTGTCACAAATATTCAATTTTCTATTATGCTGTGTCCAGCACAGCTCTTGAAATTCCTTGGGGGAAGGATGGCAAGAGGATGGGAAAATAAAGAAAAGAGACAAAAACTGAGGTCAGGTGAGGTCCTCTCTCTTGATGGGAATAAAGGAACTGCTCAACCGCTTGCAGTGGATTTATTTATACACTCAGGAGGTTGATGTCAATTTCAAACCCTCTGCTTTGCACCTTTGCATGGCTCACCTGAGCACCTACTGTTTTCAGAACTGGAACAGCTTATTTACTTGGTGCTGGAACAGCTTGTTTACTTGACTTGCCTCAGACTCTCATGTTCTCAGTGTTCTTGTGTTCTGTGCTTTAGCCCTGCATATGTGATCGATCTCCAACTTCAGCCATTTCCCACAGTTGTACTGTGAAGGTAATCATACACAATATATAAAAAAAGAGTGTGGCTTTTTTTCAGTAAACTTTACTTACAAAACCAGAGAGGAGGTAAGAGTTGGCTTTTGATCTCCAATTTACTTAGCCTCCAAGTAGCTGTCATAAATATTGAACCAATACCCAGTAATATATGCTACTTACAAGCTTATTTTCAAATAATTTGAGAAGTGAACCTGCCAAATTCTGAAAGAATGGCTAGACCCACCTACAACTTTTTTTGAATAAAGAAAAATAGAACAGGATCCAAAATTCATTTCTGTTAGTACTGTCTTTAAATTAAACCAGATAAAACAATATGATATTTGATGATTATAAGTCAATTTCACTTAAGAACAGATGTTCTAAATAATCAACAAAACAAATCCAGCCATATACTTAAGAAAGAACATAGGCCAACCATATAGAATTTTATTATAGGTTTTTAGAGGTTAAAATAGAGAAAAATATGAATATATAAAAATATAAAAAATGAATGATTAAAAACTCTTGTCAAAGTAAGAATACAAAGTAAATATTTAACCTCATGAAAAATATAGACCAAGGCTCCACAAAAATTTTTTAAGTAATGACCAAACTCTAAGGGCATTTCACAGAGGGTAAGAGATCAGAAAAACATAATCAGCACTATTTCCACATTACTAGAAAGACTTTCAAACATAATGAGAGATGATGAACTAGACAAAGATTAGATAGCAATAACTCAAATTGCCATTATACTCTAAATATGTGGCTGCCTACAAGGATAATCCAAGACAATATATCAATACACCATCAAAATATTGGTTCAGTAAGTTTGTGTGATGTAAATCTTATCTACAAAACTTATTAACAGTTTTATATAAAAACAACTCATTTAAAATGTAATAATACTTTTAAAGGCACCCTACTCCAATGACAACCAAAACTATGAGAATTCACAAAAGAATATAAACAGTAAAAGAAATATTTCAGACAGTATTGTTAAACTTCACTGTATAATAAAAATGGCATAAATATCTGTAATAAGGTTCCATTGTTAAGATAGAATAATATAACATTTTAAAACCATTGTCTTCCTCATATACATACAGACTAACTTCATGTGAATATATTCTGTAATGGTATTTGATATTCACATCAAACATTCATTAGTAAATTTTAAATTTGTAACCATTTTTTGTAAATCTTCAAAGCAGCATGGTTGGTTTTAATAAGCTCCCTTGTACCATGTAATCAGTACAAAAATATATTTCTCCTGATATAGGTCAGATGCCTTAGAAATGTATATGGCACATACTAACATAAGCATTTATCTCTTTTTCAATTACAAAATAGCACATGTTTATTGTAACATACAAAAATTTCAAAACTTTAAAGGTACAAAAATGTACAAGCAAGAGGGAAAAACAGCACCATTCTCTTAAGTATACTAGTACTAATATTTGGTATATATACATATGTTAGTGTTTTTTTGATACATTTATTTTGTCAGCTTATTATATTTTTCAGATATAATATTTTCATAAACTCTAACTATACCATGGGTAATTTAGAGATGTTAAAACATTGATCTCTTTATTTCTGCCACTGAAAAGATGTCTGCTGAGTGTGCTTAGCCTTCTATTTATAAAATGTGAACTGATGAATACTTAAGGCAAAAACTACAGTGAGACACATTCTAGGCATAATTACACTCCAAACTTAAAAATATATGAGCTTCTTTATTTCATTTTAGTTTGTTTATTATTAGCAACTCCCTGATTATGAATTGGAAGAGTTTGAAATTAATATGTACTATCTGAAAATGCAGCTTTTTAAAAAAAAAGATTCATCGTTTAAAATTTTTTTCAACTTAAAAATCATTTCCTGTTGTCATTTGTTTAAGCAGAAAAGGTTACACCCTATTTTTTTTAACTGGGAATAACTAAGCCTCTACTTAAAATATACACATGAGAAATGTTTTGTAATAAACAACAACTCAAGATCATTAAAACCCCTAAATAGAATTTAGAAGAAAACACTGGTGTCTTGTTTTATGCTAAACAATGATTTTTCCATGTTGTGAAAATATCAGATGTATCCATTACCTTACAGTCATGGCTCTCAGTCTTATTTAACTTGATCAGTTTATTATGCATGATGAACCATCAGAAATAATTTATATATTTGACAGGTTGTGATAGATACTATCAGTGTTCACCAAATATCTGTACACTACTTACATTATCACAAACCCCAAAACTTATTAGTGGGTTTATATGAATAATTCTTGCAATAGAACATTAGAAGAAAGCTGGAGGGTTGTGGTATTTATACTGAAACAGCCCAAAGAGAATTTATCTTCTCCGACTCTACCTCTCTCCTGTCCCTCCCTCCTGTCCCTCCATAACACAAAACAGAGAAATATGTCACAAGAGGAAGAAGAGGTAGCCTAATTCCCTCCTTCTTGCTGGAGAATTGTGCTGTAGAACCTCTTGTTCTACATAAAGTAAAAAACAGATGTGATTAACAGCAGCACAAAAAACCTTTATAGCCATCAAGTAAATTATAAACACATCTTTTCCAAAAAGGTCTGAATGCCAGCTCTTGGGAAAAACTGGCCTTCTCAATTGTTCCTCCTTAGGCACTCTTATTCCAGAATATCCTTCAAAGGTCTCTTCATATCTGTAAAGTTACTACCCCATTATAGCTCAATAACCGATATATTAAACCTTCCCTCAGCAAATTACTGTGTGTTTTTCCTCTGTCTGCTAATTAGTCCTAGACCAATACAGTAAACAAGGCTACCCAATGAACAAATCACAGTAGGGTTATCTTAAAATCAGAAATCTAAACCTTATCAATAATTTAGATTACATGCTTTAGAATATATTAAATATTTTCTTCTACTGTAACATATTTAATCACAAATAGTTTTCTTAAATTTTAAATTAAAAAGAATTATATATTATAAGAAAATATACCTGGGAGTCAGGATTACAGTTTAAATTTGTAACAAAGTGAACAGATGTCAAATTGTGAGCTATTTGGAGAATGTCTTAACATTAGAAATTTTTGTGCTAAATAATAAAATATAAATTCAACTAAATTTTTGAAGGGTGTGATAGTTTATCTTAAAAAACTGTACTACACTGATCATGATGAATTCTTTGAGGCCAGTTTGAGTAGTGAGTCACAAAATTTAGAGAAAACCATCAATGTGCAGAAAGTCGTAAGAAAAGATTATTGGAATAGTTACTCAACAGCACAGTTACTCTCTAAAAAGTAATCTCACATTGGTTGAATTTTTAAGATGAAATTATCATAATTTTGATTTTTGGTCAAAATTTGGTAACTTAGAGTATAAAGAGCCAAATTTAACATCATGTGACTTTGTCGCTATTGAAGATATGTAGGATGTCTCCAAATACTGTACACTATTCTTTAAAAAGTAATTTTCTCTTGTTATTGCAAAGTACTGTTTATAATCAGCTGTGATAGTTAAAATAATAAATCTTATTGTTTATTTAATAATCATATATGTTTCTCAAGTTTTTCTAGAATATTAATTGAAAAGCATATTTCTTTGCACAATTATGGTTTATGATCAATTTGAGTGAAATACGTACATTTGAAACAAGTATATATGCTCTAACAATCTTCCACATTTCAGAACCTAAGTATTGTGGATGGTTAACATCATAGTCATAATCTCAATCTTTGTGAATTGACATTGCTGCTGAAATAAATGAGAACAATAGCACTTAGAACAGCGTTTTGTGGTCCTTACAATTGAAGTATGAGGCTCCACGGAAGTTCAAGAATGGAACACCTGAGTAATGAGGCAAGAAAGGTGTGAAAAGAATTGAAAAAAGAGGAGAGGCACTGAGATCTGAAGAGTAAGTAGCAGCTAGGCAAAAGTCTGGTAGTGGTAGGGACAGTAGAGAAGATGAACAAGGTTCCAGGTAAACTGAACAGCATGGCATGATTACAATAAGTTACTGTCCAGGAGGTAACACATTGGATAAAGGATAGGAAGAATTAAAGTTTCAATTTGTAGTCTCCAACATTTTAAAAATATCATCTACAAATTTGTAGAGATCTACTTTTTTTCAACCAGTTTTAATACAAGCTGTGACATATTCAGCAAAAGTGCCTTCTTGTAGAAATAAGATGTTATAATATTAGGAGCTGAAAGTTTCAAAGGACATGTTGCAGTTTGAAAAGACACTTAGATGGTTCTAATATGGCCTTGAATATGTGAGTATATTGCAATGAGTCACTGGTTTAAATTATAATCATAATCGAAAACAATTACAAGTTTTTGTAATAATTATCATACAGAATTCTAAGACCATATATTTTATATACATGATTATACTTTACTTTTAGTGTTAATTTAAATAATATTCTATTATTTAGTGAAATTAAATCTAAGCAGGTTAATTATAAGCCCACTGTCACAGTTCATTGGTTCCATTTAGTCAAAGAAGTGATAGCATATATATTCTCAATAACTTTTCCATGTTCATAATACTACAGTAAAGGGAACAGCCAGACTAACATCAGCTCCGTAACTTTTTACTGCAAGTTACATTGCATGCTAGACTGGTCCTAAAAGAATTGTTAATCACTTGGCAGCATTTTATCATTTACAGTGAATGGAAGAAAACATATAATGGAAACATTTAGTATCTTAAACCACAGATTCCAGGCTTCTATGCTAAGAATTTGTTTTGCAAGAAAGCATCATAGAAAACTTGCTATATGAAGAGATGAGATATATAATTAACCACAACTGTCTTCCCACAGATTGAACATGGAGAAGCTACTGCTCTACCTATGATGTCACTGGTTTGTTCCCTGATGGTATCTACAGTTCTCAGCAAGCTTACTTTTGGACCATGAAAGGAAGATAAAGTTTCTGTTCGAGAAGACATCTACCAAACACATCAAATTAATGAAAATAGTGCCAGTAAACATGGTGATCTTCTTTATCTGGCATTCCTATTCAGATTAGCTATAGAAAGCAGAGATAAAGTCTCTAAATTAATGATATCTGTGTTGGATAATTTTTGCGCCAATTTGATTAGCCCACGAAATGACCATATACTTGGCAAAATACTGTTCTCAGTGCTTCTGCGATGGTGTTTTTGGATGTGGTAACATTTTTATTAGTATACCGAGTAAGTAGCTTGCCTTCATAATGCAGTTGGGCTTCATCCAACCAGTTGAAAGCCTGAATAGAAAAAAAATGATGATATTTCCTTGCATAAGAATGATTCTGCCTGAATAGTCTTCAAATTGAGCCATGTGTGACTCTATATCATATATCATATGTGTATAATATATTTTAGACACAATTTTATTGATCTGTTCATTTGGAGAACCCTAATACAGTATCCAAGATAGTTATATTTTACTGGTGAGCACTGCCCAATGAATACTTTAGAAATAAACAACATAAAATAATGAAACAATGAGAGAATAAATGAATAAATGAGTGGTTTTAAAAAAATCTTAAACTGGGTA
Organism: Cuniculus paca; assembly: GCA_004365215.1. Taxonomy (NCBI): domain Eukaryota; kingdom Metazoa; phylum Chordata; class Mammalia; order Rodentia; family Cuniculidae; genus Cuniculus; species Cuniculus paca. Next base: position 17,069 of record RJWT010012732.1, read on the forward strand.
TACTTGAGAAGTGTTAGCGTACTCAAGAGGAAGTATCATGCAGTAAGCACATACAAAGAGATGCAAGTTTAACACATTCTGTATGTGAGTACTCTTCCTGGAGTTTGACCATGGAATCATCTTTGTTTTAGTAAAAACCAACTTTCTTATTAAAACTGAGAGAAATTACAATAGAATAGGAAATGCAACCAGAACATAGGGTTTTTCCTGGGCCCTCACACAATCTTAAATATATATATAAAGTTTAGACTCACAAGCATTATTCAAGATCAATTTTCAGCATTAAGTATGGTTTATCTATACTAAGAAATATACCAGACATTTATTCAATAGCTGTAAAAACCTCTTCCCCAGTGAATCTCTCTATATAAATCTCTAAGCAGCACTAATCTTCTATCAAAGACAGATTTTCTTCTTCATTTGAGAAATGCCAATGTGGCGAGTATCAAAAATAAGCTATTCATAGAGGCTTGAAGATGCAGCTAAATCAAAATAAAGAAAGCCACTGCTTTTTGCCCCATTTTAATTTTATTCTCAGGAAGTCAATAGGTAGGTAGTATTATCATTTGGGAATTTTCTGTTTACTAGTAAGAGATTGAAGTGCTTTAATTTACTTATAGGAAAATGAACATTATTAAACCTCTAGTGTCTTTACTATGATGCATTAGACTATGTAACTAGGAAAGTATAGAAATCATAAGACTTCTGTTTGCAAATATTTCAGTTTTACCACACATCGCTACCTTGGGTAAAGCTTTTCCTCATTCAGAAACTTTACCCACAGAGTATACTATAAGTAGGATACTATATTTTTGCTGAGTCTGAATAGATAAAAATTGTCTTTACTCAATCTTCTTAATAACACACTTGGGAAACATAGATTAGATGCAGCTTTTTTATTCCAATTTTTCAATCATCCCAGATTTTTCTTTTCATATTTATCAAAAACCAAGTCATTCTTTTACTCATAATCAAGGCCTACAATTTTTATTCATCATTCACAGATACCACTTTTATTTTCCAGACATTAACATTTAAGCTTCAGTAATTTTAGAAAAATTATATGCATTTATTCAACTACATTGATTGTCAAAATGTCCTTAGATCTTTCTTATCCTGAGTCTATGATTCCTACAAGTGATTTTTCAAGTAAAGTTCATGTTTTTACCATTGAGACAGGATTAGAATTTTGATTCGCTTTGGCCTGGGCAGGCGATTATGCCAGTTCTCAGACAATGATTCTTGAGGTCTTGTACAATTCCAAGTGATTTTTCCCTGCCATTTCAATAATCCCAGGCTTGCCTCTTCTATGTGAGGGCAGGACGAGCAATTCTAACTGAAGTTGTCATAGACCAGCTAGTCCTCAGCCAACTTGAAAGCTGACTGCTGTCACATGAATGTGTCTAGCTGAACTAAGAAGAATCACATGGTTGAGCATAGTTCAGTGTCTTGGGACACACACCTATAAATGAATGACTTTCTTATAGGTTGCAATGCATTGGGGTAGTTGGTATGCAGCAAAAGTTAATAGATGTATTTATCCTATACTTGCATTATCTTCTTTAAGAATAATAGAGTACATTTAGAATATTAGAATAATTATATCCATTCACACTAAAACCCAAGTTCTGATTTAGTTGACTAAGGCAGACTTAGAAATCAAAAATATGTTGTATTTTAGAACAAATACAGGCAATTTTATGCATACATATCTAGGTGTTTACATAAATATCTACAATACTTGCTTGTTTTTTCTTCCACACATATACATAACTAGCCTAAGAGAATACTATGGCTTTAAACAGTAATACCACAATGTATTGGAGCTTGTGTTAGTCACTTTTCTATCACTGGAACAAAATACCTGACACCAGTAAGGCAAATGAGGAGGAATTCAAAATGACTTACAGTTTAGTCCTCAGTCAGTTGGCTCAAAGGCAGAATGACACAGTTGGTGTAAGACACAACAGAGGAAAGTTGCTCAACTCATAACAACTAGGAATCACAGAGAGAGAAGGGAGAAACTGAGGACAAAAATGCATCCTTCCAGATCACACCTTCAGTGACCCACCTCCAACAAAGGTCTACCTATTAACTGCACACTCAGTCACCAACTAACTCATCAATGGATTAACCCACTGATGTTTATAGTGCCACAGATCTAATTGCCTTCAAAAAACCCAACTTTTAAATATATGAATTTCTGGGAACATTTTAGATCTACAGTGAACCCTTGACTTATGAACTCAATTCATTCACAGGTCTTGTTGCAACTCAAATTGGTTACAAGTCAAGACTATTTTTCCATAAGAAATAATGGAAACACCCATAGTACATTCTGAACCTCCCAAAGCACACATTAACTAGCCTTTTCATAATAAAAAAGTGTTGTATAATCTGTGTAATTTACCAGAAACTCCAATAATTTTCCTACTATATTCACCAAAACATTATAAAATGTGCCTTGTTTACCGAAACAACGTCATACTGTACTCACCATTCAGCTTGACATCTTTGCAGGAAGGAAGGATGAAACGGAAGGTGGTTATTTTTTGGAAGAAGAACCTCGTTCCATAAAAACATTAGGAATCTGGCTTGCGGTGCCCTTTCTCTCCTTGGGAGAGTCTGTAGTCCACTAGGACCTGCCTCTGGCTCACTGGGTCTCATCCTTTTCAGAATTGAAAACTGCTCTAAGGTTGTCTGTTTCTGTATTTTCTTTAACACTGTTCTGTAGTAGGACATGACATTGTCATTAAGCAAGTGACTGCAATGATTGGATTCTTTCTAAGTATGTCTTCTCTCCAAATGTTTGTGGCTCTACCCTTTTTTTCCAAATTTGTTTTATTTCAGAAGAACTTTACTGTTGTGATTGCTGATACTCCCCTTCCTCTTCAGAAAGCTCTTCAGCTGCCATTCTCTGCTGTTCACCCCGAAGTTGCTGAAGTTGCTCTACAGACAATTCCTGTGAGTGTTCCTCTAGCAGCTCCTAAACATCACCACTGTCTACCTACAAGCCTATGGACTGTGCTATAGTGACGGTGTCATCCACCACAGGGTCAGCTGAAGGCTCAGGCTCCACTACACAGCCTTCAAAGTCTCTCTGTATAATTTTAGGCCACACTTTCTTCCAGACAGATCTCTGCATCCGTAGAGAGACACTGGCCAAGGATTTCTCAATTAAACCCACAGAAGAAAGGATATAGTAATGTTCCTTCCAGAACTCATTATGGGTTAAATCTGTATCTGAGACCATCTGGAAACACTTTAGGAACGGTTACTTGGTGCATAGCTTCTTAAAGTTAGCTGTAACCTGCTGGTCCACAGGCTGCAGTAGAGGTGAGAAAACTACTTAACCAGTGCCTAATCAGCTAGGATTTTATCAGAGCCAAATGGACCAAGAAGTAAGAAAACATTCACTTTCAGCCCACTTTAGCCATCTTGTTCCACCTTAGTGTGGAGGTCAGTGGTCTGAGAAGCATGTATAGAGTTCACAGCTCAGAAGCACAAGCCTATGAAACAGAGAGGCCAAGTAGAATACAATCCCTTCCAAATATGCCTTACTATTACTTCATTAAGAATTATTTATAGAAACTGTTTTCATTCATTGCATTGTGTCATGCTTTCTGGAAAAAATTATAATGCATACTAACAGTAAAATATATACTGTTTAAAGACACAGGACAGGGAAGTCATTACAAAATCTACTCACTGTTGCTCTAGTCTATGCTGTTGTTGGACTCGTTATATATACATTTTAACTGTGTTGTGGAGCATCCTTTCTGTTTTTTTGTACCCAGGATCGAACTCACAACTTGATGGGTAGGCGCTGTTCTGCTGAGCTATATCCCCAGCCCAGAAAATTCCTCCATACCTCATATATTGAGAGCTTTTATCATGAAAGGATGGTGCACTTTGTCAAATTCTTTACGGCATCTATTGATATACTCATATAGTTTTGTTATTTGTTTTGTATATGTGGGGAATTACATTTATTTATTTCTATCAGTAAACCAAAACATATGTACTGTACCAAAAACAATTCTAGGAGAAAAATTTGTAGCATTAAATGCTTGCATCTCAAAAGAGGAAAGATCTGCTGGGCGTGGTGGCTCACGCCTGTAATCCCAGCACTCAGGAGGCTGAGATAGGCAGATCATTGTGAGTTCGAGACCAGCCTGGGCTACAAAGTGAGCTCAAGGCCATCCTGAACAGCATAGTGAGACCCTGTCTCAAAAACACCAGGGCTGGGGATCTAGCTCAGCAGTCTAAGTGCCTGCCCAGCAAGTGCAAGGTCGAGAGTTCAATCCCCAGTGACGCAAAAAAAAAAAAAAAAAAAAAAAAAAAGAGGAAAGATCTCTAAAAATACCTCAAGTAACTAAAATTTAAGAAAATAAATAAGTATACTTGTTGTAGTTAGAATGAAGGAAACAGCCAAATTTAGAGCAGAAAAAAATGAAACAGAAATTAGAAAAACAATAGAAATACCAACAAAATTAAGAGTTGGTTCTTAGAAAATATAAATAAAATGGACAAGTCCTTAGTCACAGTAAGCAATAAAGAGAGAAATCTCAAATAAATGAAATTACAAATGATGGAGACATTACAGCTAAAACCACAGAAAAGGAAAAAATTATAACTGTCATGAATAATTATATGCCAACAAACTTGATAGCGAGAAGAAAGGAGAAAATTCCCAGAAACACAATACACCAAGATCTAATCTTAAAAAAGATAATACCTGACTAGAGCAACAGTGAGTAGATTTTGATTTAGTAATAAAATTTTCCCATGAAAGAAAAGTGCAGATGGCTTTATGCCTGAATTCAAAGAAACATTTAAAGAAGAATTTATAATACTTCTTCTCAAACATAGAGGACCACCTGGATGACTCTCCTTGAACAAAGAAAAATTACCTCCACTTTGGCTAAACCTAGCCCTATCTCCATGTACTGATATGTACAAAGCTGGCTAGGTCATCTCCTTTTCCCTTCAATTGGTTCTAGGTAATATAAATAGGGCTAGCTGATGTGCTGATGCATAATCTTTAAAGCTAGGTGACATTCCCTGTTTCCCGCCCTGTGACTTCTAATACATAGTTGAGTCAGGTGGGATGAAGAGCCATTGCTCCAGGGTTGTCAACTGGGTTTGAGCCTAGAGATAAGAAGGGCTGACTTTCCAAAGCAGAGAAGTTTGCACATCAGAGCTGAGGCATTAGCCCCCAAAACATTAAATGCTTCCTCAACTGTGTTATGCAGATTGGTCTTTCTGCATATCCTTCTCTCTGCATATTGCAGGGATGTTTCCAGTCCTGTTAG
>RJWT010012733.1:0-22233 GCA_004365215.1 Cuniculus paca
ACTGTGGGGCAAGAATTAACAATTCAAGTGCTATAATCAGTGCTGAGATTAATGGAGTACAAGGGACAATACTGGCTAAATAATACCTGAATCATCAGATATCGAGGATGTTACGTGAAATCCTGCCCATTAATTTAGAAGTGGTAAGGACCCTTAAGATGGTAAGCCTACTGCATGATGGGGAGGGCCAGCCAGGTCATGACTGAATTGAGGTCACGGATGAGGTGTTATACAGCCTGCTGAACCTAGGGGACCAGCCCCTCAAAGACACCAGTGCCAAATATTTCACAGACGGTAGCAGCTTTGTGAAAAAGAGAGAATGCCTTGCAGAGTACTCTGTGATAACTTTGAATTTCATCACTGAGGCAAAATCTCTAAGACCTCAGCACAGGAAACAGTGCATTACACTAACCCGAGCACTTCAGCTGGCAGCAGGAGTATGCGTCAACATATACACAGACTCTATGCCTTCACCACCCTTCATCACCATGGGCTTTATATAAAGGCAGAGACCTGAAAAACTCAGGGTGAAAAACATAAAGTATGCCAGGGAAATCCTTGAACTCTTGGATACTGTATGGGTTCCTAAAAGGGTAGAAGTCATGACTATTTGGGACATTAAAGGGAAGTTTCTACAGCTACATGGGGAAACAGTAAAGCAGACCAGGAAGCTAAGCTGGTGGCCACCAGGGAACACCAGAGTTGAAAGCCCTGTCCATTAATAGATTGAGACCTTAATTACTCACAACATGAGATTGCTTGGTTTAAGGCCAAGGATGGAAGTTACTTCCCAGACAGACAGTGGAAGTTTAAAAACAGCTGTAGCAATCCCCAAGGCTCTGACACCAGCTTTTGTCAGAAAGTTTCATCAGGACACTCAGATGGGTTGGACAGCTCTCCAGACCACTATGAGTTCACATTTCATCCCCTGCCTCTCCAGTGTAGTCTGGGTAGTGTATGAACAACGTGAAATGTGTGTCCACAATAACCACATCAAGGGCCCAGGGCTGCTCCTGGGGTACAAAGTGTTGGGGGAACCCCATTTGAAAATGTGCCTGTGGATTTTACTGAGCTTCCCCAAGTCTGGCTCCAAGTATTTTCTGTATAGTGTGCATTTTCTCAGGCTGGGAGGCCTTCCCCACCCACATGGAAAAGGCATCTGAGATGGCTCAGAGCCTTCTGAGAGAAATCGTCCCCAATTTTGGAATTCCTTTTACCACCGAATCAGACAACAGGGCCAGCATTCATCACAGAGGTGGTGCAGCTAGTGGCCAAAGAACTAAAGATTACTTGGAAACTGCATAGGTCATACCCTCCCCAGAGTTCAGGGTAGGTGGAGTGAATGAACCAGACTGAAGGTTCAGCTGAGCAAACTGTTCTAGAAAACTCACTTGCACTGGGACCAACTGCTGCCAATAGCTCTGCTGAGGATTAGATCTAGTTCCTCTAAACAGACAGTTTTTCCCTTTTGAGATTCTCTATGGATTTCCCCCCTCAGAGGATGCTTTGTGGGCTGAGGAATGGAATCTCCAACCCCTGAAACCCCTCTATAGGGGTCATTCATTGTTATCCTATCCACCTCCACTGCAGTAAAAGTGGATGGGATAGTCCCCTCAATTCCCTACAGCACAGGAGAGCCAGCATCTTTACGACTGGGAGTGTATTCCCAACTTGTTGGTACCAAGTAAACTGATGATTCAGAAGAAGCAGACTGTGACAAGAACACCATTGAAAAATGACAGCCTTATTCTAGTCACTCAAGAGGCTGAAGAGTCTACACCACAGGGCCAGAGACTCTGCGCAGGAAACCAAAGAGTCTGCACTGAAGGCCAAGAGACGATATCCAAGGTGAAGCCAAAGCATGGAACTCTGCCAAAGAACCGGAAGCAGATCTGTTCTTGCACATTTCCCCTTTACACCATCAAGGTAAGAAGCCACCCTAGTGTGAGTCTTCTACAACCTAGGGTGTAGAATTGCTAAGCCAGTTTAGTTAACCTTTTCTTAACTTCTCAGATTGACACAATCAGTTGACCACCATATGGCCCCACTGGTGAAACTGAATCCCCCATCATGTGACCCATGTATTCATCTAACAAGGTCAGGCCGGGGCGTTACTTGGACTCTACCACACCCACTTCTCATGCTTAGGGAGTATCCATGGGACCTGCACACAAATTAAGACAATCTGCAAACATGAAAATCAATACACCTGTTTCAACCTGAGGTACTCCCCAACTGAGGAATGGTTTGAAATCCAACACTCCCAAGGTGAAGGTCATTAATTAACAAAATCCAGGTTACAAATCCTCACCTGCCAGTATGGGCATTTTTTGATGTGTGTGCCACCATTAGTAAAAATCCCTGGATAGTCCTAAAATGTGCAGAGTTATCATGGGAACCAGAATATAGGCTCAATAATCTGTATATGTGCAAACAGGCCTTGACCCAATCTGCCTGTTACAGTGACTGATGGGGTTATTGCCCCTATTAAAGTTGTATCTTGTGGGTCATTTAGAAGGGTAAAGATATGGCAGCACTCCCCTAAAAGTGGGCTGCCACTGTTATCTGTGAATTGGAAACTTGTAACTCATTAAACTTACTATTTAATCCAGGAGACAGGGACTGCACTACATTCAAGAGGGTCAGTACTGTCTAAGTAACTACATCTTCTCAGGAGTTTCACTCATTTTATGAGGAAATAGGAAGTAGCCACATAATATCACCCATAAGTGAAATCTAGAATTGCCACTTCTCATTATGTTGAAAGTGGAATGATGGATACTACACAAAGGTTGATCAAATAAAAGTACACCGATATTATAAAGAAGCAAGAATTTCTGGTGTTCTATTGTGCAGTAGATCGTATATAGATAGCAATTGTATATTACATATGTCTAAAAGCTAGAGGAAAATTATTTTGAATATTTTAATCATAAACAAATGTTTGAGAAAATACGTTTAACTTTAAACATTACACAGTGTATATGTGCATTCGAACATCAAATGGCATCCCACTAATATATGCTACTTTGATATTTACTAATTAGTTTAAAAATAAAATTTAAAAATTTAAAAATTAAGACTTTGGATATTAATAAAACAAATACAAATTATATGAGAATAGGAAGATTTTTTTTGCTGTTGCTCTAACATTTAGTGTGTAGTGACCAATAAAAGATATTCATTGATTTAATAAATACATTAAATTATAGTTGCTATTATTAATGGTCTCTCTTGGGATCAAGGGCCAGCTCACATCTCCTATACTTCTTATACTTTATGACAAGACTGGGTATGACCCAGCTAATTACACCAGTTACAGCTTTCCCTGCATTGGTACACTAAAGAAAAATAACATATTTATAGAAGCTGAGCAGCAATCTAATGCAACACAAAATTCAGCATCTAGGGTAGTCAGAGCTACCCTAGATGACAAGGGAAGCTGGATCAACAATTAGCTCCTATATTTCAACTTGAAATAATGGTAGTAGCCAATCCATTGATAAGAATTAGTGATGAAATAGCAGCAGGTGACATTGAGAAATGGGTGCAAGCAGGCATGATAGCCTTTGAACAGAAGTCTGGTCACCTAACTGGGGTACAGAGGTCAGCTTTCAAAGGAAAATGGAAATAAAATTGACAAACACTAAGGGTAGAGCTTCATTTTTGGAAGGAATAGACATTAAATTTTCTGACAAGTTTGAGAAATTCAAGCTCAAAGAACAAAGCAGTGTTAAGATATTAGCATAAAGTACAAAGTGGAGAGGTGACCTCAAGAGTCCAATATAAGCCTACTCCAGGGTTGGACAGGCTGCAAGTGACTTGATGCTGCCTTTCAGGCTAATGTTGAATGGAGCAGGCAGTGATGGGAGGTTGTGCTCCAAGGAGAGGACAGTCCAGTCAGATGAAAGGGCTCTATCGATTGTCTTTCACTGCATCATAATGCTGTCAGACATGAGACCTGAGAGCCCATCTTTCTGCCTGCTGCCCTTGATCAATATGATAGATCTTTCCCTCAGAGGCCTGTCTGAATCCTATTATTCTACCTAGATGCATGTGGAGCTAAATTAATGACAATGACTACTGGGCTTTAGAGCATCTGTAACCTGTTATTATCACCACCCATACCAGCACTTTATTGATCCTTTCTGTTATGCACTGACTCCATTTATGACCATTCTTTTATAGGAAACCAATGGGTTAACCTTCTCTTTCCTCTCTACCTATAGCCATGATAAATGTAGACCCAATCGGAAATGGTTTGCTCCTGCCTAAACACTGGACTCATGAAGAATTACTGGAGCTGTGTGGATTTAGGTACATAAATTACAACCAAAAGCTTCTTAATATTCTTTTCTTGAGGCCCAAGACAAAACCAAGTTTTCTTAGCAACAGCTCCCATCCTACTAGTATATAAACTGAATTTATCAAACAGTTAAATAAAATGTTAGTCACAAATATGCAAGAAAAACTTAAATTTAACCACTGACTGATCCTTGTCAACTGTTGGCTTAACATTTCTTAACCAAGGTTGATTAGGGATATATTTCAGTCTTGTTTTGATCAGCTGTAACCTTTGAGTTTTATGTTTTTTCAAAGGTTGGAGGTGGGGGCTGACTCACTCTGTGATGACTCTGGGTCACGAAGTTCAATTAGGCTGTTGGTACCTTCTCTAAAGACTCGTATGTCCTTTCCCTCACATGGGAGTCATTCAGGGCCTCAGTCAATATCTGGTTCAATGAACACTCACGAAGCAAAGAGTGAGGGAAGAGTGCTTTTTCTTTGGGAATAATAGCGCTCTATCACTCATATCTGAACTCTGATCATAACTATGGCCTCTTTTTCTGAGCACTTTAGAATGGAGAAGGTCTGGTTTCTGTAGTATGAAGGAATTTTTTGAGAAGATCTTTAATAATCATTGAATAAAACTTGAGTTCATTAGATTTCTGAGGATTATATAGATACATACACATATGTAAGTGCACAGATGGACATATAAGCATGGGTGTTTGGTGACTGGATGTATGCATATCTAGTGTATGTACTACACAATCACATTGGTGGGGAAGGGGAGGAAAGAGTATGATGCTCACTACTATTCTTACATTGTCTCTTCCATAAAGCTAAAAAGTCATTGACTCTCAATTCATAGGCAATGGAAGACAAAAATAATATTAAGCTTACTTTTTATTTCCACTGCCTCTTACTTCCTCACATTTTTCAAACATTGGAACTCTGATCTATTCTTGAACATTCAACATTAGTGCAAACCTTTTTGGAAAAGAACAAATTAGAAAGATTAAAGCTTATTTGAATGTGACAGAAAAATGTAGAGTGCTTCATCATCAGGGCACTAGGAAGGATTTGAAATGGATGAGATGCTATTTGGAGGAAGAGTGGCTTGGATGAATGCAATACCATCAGCAAATGAAGCACTCTAAATAGGAGATCTGAAGTGGTTTCCCCCCAGACTTTGTATATAGTCCTTATTTAGCCAAAATCCTACTTCATTTAACAGGCCTTTTACATAGTTTCTACTTTTTAAAAAAAGCGTTACTGTATATACTAGACATAGAGATTATAACACACCAAAAAGTTCTGTTTCTTTGTAGGATTCTTTATGTTGTTCAATTTGAGTTATGAATGATTAAGTAGAGACTTCAGATGCTAGTTCTATTTACACATGTGCTCAGTCAATATGTGACTGCATATAATAATCTATCTAAATTATATTTGGTACACCATTAATCCAAATCCAAAAATTCTGCCTTGCACAATAAATTTTAAGTGTTGCTCCATAATTTGAATCTAAGAAAGTGTATTTAATGACTACCCAGTTTTTCTGTGGAATGTCCATTTGATACAGTTTTAGGAAAAAAGTGGTTAGTCATTGTAATAGTACCTGAAAATTTTGAAAAACTAGAAACCTAATGGTCAATTAAAAATAAATCATTCTTTCTTATTCAATATATTTTAAAAATGAAGGCCTAAGAACAACTGGATAAAAATAAGCAGAACATATTCAATCCTTCTGCTTTTCTTTCTGACTTTTTCTATAACATTGGATTGAAAATGCTTTCCGTGGGTTGGGGATGTGGCTCAGTGGTAGAGTGCCTGTCTAGCATGACTGAAGCACTGTTTTCAATTCCTAGCATTGTAAAACATGTGTTTCCTTTAAATCTATACACTTTTGAAGTTTTTATTTCCATTTTGTGTTTTTTTTGAAGGAAGTAAATCAGCAGTATCCTAAACTATGGGTTTTGCTGCCTTCGCTTACTAGTCAATATTGACATCAAAACTGTCTCAGATAAACCAAAATGAAAGTCCCTATCTCTGGACCCATCTGCCCTTTACCAGTCATCTGTTTTAAGGTACAGCCACAAAGATGTTTTTATTTCTATCACTTGAGTTTGCTTCTTTGGTCAATTTCTGCAGAAATAATTAGAACCTTTTTGTTAGCCTCCAAATAGATTTTTCTAGTTTTTTCTTATTGAAGAGGGAGATCATCCTATTTTCAAATTCTCTGAGGAAGTGTGACAGCACAGTGAAAGTGACAGGAGTCTGTTCCAGGGAGAGATGGCTTCATGTTGATAGTTGAACCTGATGATAATATGGAATTGAAGTTCTGGAACAAAACAAAGAAACCCAAAACAATTCACCAACTGATGGAAAAATCAAACCTGCACTAAAGGATAAAAATTTCTTGAAAGGGAAGGAGAGCATGAAATGGAGGGAGGGAGAGAAGGAGAGAAGAGTATAAAAAGAAAAAGAATTAAGATGTATGGTGTACATGTACCAACTCCCTACAATGAATGTGATCATTGTGTACTGCAAACATGTACTGATAAAACGATTAGCGTTTGCTCTTGTATTTGTTTGAAGCACATTTTCAGAATCAAAGAAACTATGGGTTTTATTTCTATTGAAGATAATTGAGGATTTGGGGATAATGATCTTCAGACTGAATCTTTTCTTGTCTTACCTATCAACAAAAAAGATAATGTGCATGTTCAGTGAAGGACTGCAGTGTTCACTGAGCTCTGTGAGGTTTCTTCAATTAAAGCTCAAATTATCCAGCATTTACTTTTAATCAAGACTCACTTTATTTATTTTCTCATTTAAGGCACCCTCTTTTCATAAGTGGAAAATAAATTTCATGTAACATTAATAAACAGTGTTCTTCTCCCCAGCTCCTTCTTGCCTAAGGAACTGTATAATTTCTCAAGCATGATGCAGCTTATTGATTAACTCCCACTAGCAATAAGAGAAAGAACTAAGGAAATTTTCAGATATATGCATTCACCCTTGGGTATAAATATCAAAGAAACAAGTATATTTTGATGTGCATGTGTGACTTATTTAATGAATAATCAAAACTTGCTCAGATATAAGCTGAAAGCAACGTCATCATTTTTTGTAGCTTTTGTTTTAAAGCTCTTCTTATTCTCTGGATAAAATCTTAGGAAGTTCTCATAGCACTTTCAGCCATATTTACATACAGAGAATTAAAATGTGTTATGTACATGTGCCAACTAACTCCCCATAATGAATTTAATTATTATGTACAGCAAACATGTACTAAAATTTTAAAAAGAGATATTAACAAATAATATTAAAGCCAGATCAAACTTGACCTGGAAATTACTTGAAGATTATAAACATGATCTGTATTTTCATCTAGTACTTTATATCTTTACATTTGTATGTGCTGTGACATTCACTGTGGACATTGAATTTAGTTTTCTTTTCAGTTGCCTTGATACAAATCATTTAATAATCTACCTGTCCTCCAATGACCTGAGTGCAACATTTAGTTTATATTGAATTTGCTTATGATAAAAAATATGTTTTATACTCTCAAAAAAAAATCATCAGTTTGAAACTTCTTGCCTCCTCTGCCTTGTACCTGATGGTAAAGGAGGAGGATGTGGTAGTCTCTGTCCTCAGATTTGTTTTTCCATCCCTCTCCACTCACCCACTACCTCTGACTTCATAATGTTGTAGAGAAAAGGCAGAAGGTAGAGATCCTATCTTTCATCTGTGATTCTTGCTCTGAGGCTCTCTGCATACAGCAGAGACCTAAACACTGACTTACTTTCTTAGATGCTTTAGATTTTAGAACATAACCATTGAAGATCTTGTCCTTAATGTTCTCTGGGGACAAAGAGGCTCCTTCAGCAGACTTCTCACAAATTCCTCCTTAGCCTATAACTTCTGCAGTGGATCTCACATGGAATCCCTCTGTTGGAATCATCTTATGCATCTTGGATGATGTTTCTTCTTGGTTTTTTTTTTTTTTTTTGGCCGCACCAGGGATTGAACTCATGACCTCACACTTGCCAGGCAGGCGCTTAGGCCACTGAGCTAGATCCCCACCCCTTGATGTTTCTTCTTGGGCAAGCCAACTCCAGTTGTACTTTTGCTACTGGGATTATAGCTTCCTCCCTCTGTGTTCTCTTTTCTTTTCTATGTCAACTATAGGAATGCATGTGATTGTAAGTGATTCCTGTACCAGGTTCAAAATAAAACCAAGGAGCCAGCGACTGTGCCAATGAGAATTTAAGAACCTTTTATTAGCCAGCTGGCAACCGAACAGTAGGACCCACGCAGGGAACTACTGTGCAGTGCCAAGTGAAGGGAGAGCTAGGTATTTATGTACTACAACCATACCCCCGGTGACAATGGGTACAATTAAACATGCATCTATGACATCCTGGTTGCCATTCCATTGACAGTGGTTACAATTAAACATGCATCTATGACATCCTGGTTGCCATCCCCATTGACAATGGTTATAATTATACATACGTCTATAACATCCTGGTTGGCATACCTGCTGGGGCTCGGTGCACCGAACAGGCCTGGGAATACGAAACTAAGTTACATTCTCAAGGAGGGGGGGTAGCCTCACAAGTAAGGGAGTGGGGAGGTACAGACAGGGTTCAGTAATTTTTCTATTATGTTGGCCTACAACAATTCCCAAGTCCCTTAGGGGAACTTGTAGGAAAGGAAAGTGTTTGTCTTCCTTAAGAAGAGGAGGGCAAATATAAAATTGCAATGAAACATTCATATTTTCTGTCTCTTTCTCCCCCAAATGTTAATCTTCTTCTATAGTCACATCAACATATAACTTCCTATTCTATATATTGGAGATAGATGATGTACTGGTGTTAACAGAACTTATTTTTGACTTCCTGATTTGGAAGTCCTATACTGGTGGGGAGACATGTTAAGGATCAGTTTCCAATTCCTTTTCTCCTTTTATGGTGGGCTTGTGGAGATGCTTATGAGAAAGCAAGAAGATTACTTTGTTCACAGAAATCCTGGAAAACAATGGTATTTACTGGTAAAGCCATTATTAATGAAAGGCTTTCAGTATGTAAACTTTCTATGATTATGTATGGAAAAGAAACCTGGAATCACACATTTACCAGGCAGAGATGCCTGGAAAAAGCTTTACACTAATGAATGATCTGAACACAAACATATGTTTCACAACTGAAATAATACCTGATACATAAGTAAATATCTCCACATACACAATTTAGAGAAATCATGAGGTAATCTAGGCCACAATGCATCTTTACTTGGGAAAAAGGAGACTGGTGTGCTATACTGGGAGACCTTAAACAATCTGCTTTGGTTCTGTCTTGTGATTTATGTCCTTGAAATTGTTATCACAGCATGAATCTGTAAAAGATCTGATTCATGAATGGCTGAACTGACAATTCAATCTTCTGAGTTATCTAACCCCTTGTATAGAATGTAGCGTTACTTTATATCTCTTTTTATCATGTTATCCCTCCAAAAAGAATTTCTCTCTATGAGGTAAACGTACTTGTAGGTAGTACAAAGGTAATGAAACTTGTTCATTGTTTTGTTTGAAAGCACAAATCTGACACGAGTTTTCGCTGAATTCTGTTATGCTATGGCAGACCTTGACTACTGATATCCACTAGATAACGAATTCCTTAAGAACAATGGGCCATGTAGGACACATCTTGGATCAACAAAGTTTAACATAAAGCATATGCTCAGTTAAATGTAAAGGGGTGATTTTAGTTAGAGTGTAAAGCTTCTTCCTTGCTTACATTTATGAATAAGGAATGGGTCTGAAAATATATTTGATGTTTGTCTCAGGGGTCTTATATTTGGTTGCAAATAAGTTTGTGGCATAAGATTGAGGGCATAGAAGCATGAGGCACTAGGGAATAACTGATACATATTGCCCCACTAGATTGCATGCATAAATTTCATGCTTATACAGAGGAGGAAACTGTTGTCAGGAAGTTACAGTGAGATATGAGGCATAAATACTTTTGTTTTGGTTACAAATAAGGTCAAAGATTAAAGGAGATGGGCCTTGTTCCATTCACTTTTTGAATAGTGTTATTTAGACAGTGCAACAAGTGGATTATACAGCATTGTGCAGCGTTGTACAGTACGGTCACTTTGAGTGTGTTTGACTATTGTAGGAGTACATGGGAACCCCTAACTTGTCAGGAATTTTAGCCAACTGTTTCTTTGACAGAGGACTACTATCTAGGACATATAGTTAAAAAAAATTCAGGTCCCCCAAATTCAAAAACCCAATCAAAAAATGGGCATCTAAGATGAACATGCACTTTTCAGATGAACTAATACAAATGGCAAAAAATATATGAAAAAATGTTCAACATCACTGGTCATTTGAGGAATGAAAATTAAAACAACACTGAGATTCCATCTCACTGTAGAAAAGAATGGTTTATGCTTTCACTGTCTGATCATTTTTCATGCCTATATCTTGTAATTTGAGAAACTACTTCGAAGACAACAATATATATTAATCATTGTTAATCTCCAATTCTGTTGTTTTGAAATTGTGTATCATTTTTGTTCTTTTTCATTTTAAGATATAAAAAAGTTTTTTAAAATAAGATTGAAGAAACACTTGAAGATTCAAAACATAAACAACATAGGAAAAGGAACATCTGATTTGAGAAGAGAACAGAAGCCAGGTACAAGGTCTTTCATTCTGCATGTTGGATCAACGAAATAGAAAAGTATACATATTCATGCCCACGCGTCCTCAGTTATATCCAGAGGCTACTAGCTCTGGAGAAATATTAATCCAAAATATTGAGTGGATGGAAAGAGCCAGTTATTTATTTTTAAATCCATTAAAAATAATACATTTCTGGTCCTCTTACATTTGGAAAAAATAAGGGTAGGGTGGTGAAAGAAGATAAAAGTGACTTATAAAAATATTTGAAGTTTGTAGAAGTAAGTTCTAGTCTGTTTCTAGGAATTTTTACTAGTGAAAGGAAGTCTTCTATTTGAACTTCCAGCAAAACATCAAATTAGGGAGCAGGGGGCTACAGTTTTGTACTATCTGTTATAGTTTACTAAAGCAAAATAAGTGTCTTATTATTCTGTCTCTCTCCCCACTTAACTCAGCTTCAAAGCCAAGTCTCATGAATATGCCAGCCAGGTAGAACCTAAATCATATCTACAACTTTAGTAGTAAAGAAATCTGAGATACATAGCTTTCAACTTTCTAGCCAATTTATTTGGAAAGATATAGTAGAATGAGGTTTGAATGGAATTGGATAGTCACCATGATCAGCTTTTAGAAGATCCTCTTCATCCTATGCTTTATATGATTTATTCATATAAATATTGAATTCACTATTGAATGTCAGTATATTTTGTAAGACATTATTCCCTATCTCTCATTATTTCCATGTAGACATAACTCTCAGTTTGAGCAATGAATAAAAATACACTTGAGTCCTCTTTCTCTTTTTATTCCTTTTCGTCTATGCTGGAAATAAAATTTGGGGTAGGATGATTTGGAGCTGGGTATGCTTTTTGTAAGAGCTGCCTTTGTCTCTGGTGAAGGAGACAGTCCAGGGAGTAGCCCAGCAGAATAAGAGACTCGATATTGGTTGCTTAGAGTTTGCTGTGTTGTCAACCTTAAGAGAGGAGGAGGATTGGAATTTGAGGCTGCTGAATTTAATAGCTCTGTGCACCAGGGTAAAGCACAGGAAGGAATTTGAACACAAGACTCTGCTTAGGATAGAATTTATTTGACTATAATATTCCTTTCATTTTACCACAGGAGGGGCTGGGGATCTAGCTCAGTGGTCTAAGCGCCTGCCCGGCAAGGACAAGGTCGTGAGTTCAATCCCCAGTGCCAAAAAAAAAAGAAGAAAGGAAACATTTTACCACAGGATCTAAGCCTCAATATATGAAGTATGATCTTAACATACGGCAAAAGCTTAAACTTTAAAATGTTTTTACAGTAAAAGGTTCATGGCCATTAATTCTCCTCACAATACTTCCCTTCATTTTGAACACACTTACACTACCATTTCTGACACTTTCTGAAGCAGTTTTGGAAATCTTTCATTTTAGTCACACTGTCACGGCTACATCAATATCCTGAATAGATTCCAAATGTTTACCTTTCATGATCTTTTTAACTTTAAAGAGGAACCAGAAGTCCTCCAATTCCAAATAAGATGAATAAAGTGGATGAGGGCACTGTATCGCTTTTACAAGCTTTCCTTTCTATTGGATGGCATCTAGCAGAAGCATTCACACCTTGTAGAGACACTCATGAAAGAGAATTTCCAGAACTACTTCAGAAAGTGGCACAAATGATAGGTTGAGTGTGTTTGAAATGAGGGGGAGTATTTTGAAGGGAATTAATGACAACATGTCTTTTACTGTACATAATTAATTTAAAAGACTCACTGTATATTTGGATAACTAACGAGAAGAGCTAGGAACTAAAGGGAAGAAGCAGGAGCACTCAATCAAGGAGAAATGCAAATACAAAATTTCAGGCAGCAGAGTGCACACGGTGGCAAATGGACAGCAATGAACAGAGATGCAATGCCTTCTTGCTGGATGGACAGTTCATGAGGAAAAGCACAGGGGTGCCTATAATTCACTAGTACATTCGGACGTTCAAAACATAATTGAAAACAACTCTTTTGTGCAAAGATTGTTCCCAAATGTTTGGCTTTTGCCTTTTAGTTTTTGACTCGAATTGAAAGACTGAAGAAAACTGGGTACCATGTTGATCAAAATCATGAGAAAAAAATATACTAAGATACAGTCATATTTTGTAGTATTTTAAAGTTTGAGTGGAATGAATTAGTCAACAAGAAACAGTGTACTTGTTAGTACAAGGTGACTGCTAGCATTCTTTTCTTTTTGCTGGTTTGTGAATACTAAAGTGTTTTTGTGTTATTTTCTAAACTAGTTTAAATTTTAAATCTCTTTTTATGTATACTCTCCTTTTAGTGGGACATACTTCAATATATAGAGAAGCATTCTCTAGCAATTAAAAAGATTAAAGTTAATTTTCATAACAAATAAATCTCCAGAAGAAATAACTGCAGTATGAATTACGAAAATTTCTATGTCTTTATTGTTCAATTAATTTTGTATCATTAAGATATCCTGCCTTACATCTTAAGGTTTTGCTTTTAATTTTCCTTTTCAAATTCATCAATTATTTCATGTTCTAACACTTATGGCCTAAAATGTATCTAGTTTAAAGATTATTTTTCCTCCAAACAGAAATGTATGCGTGAATGGTCTTCCAAATTACTGTTCTGACATTTTTCATAATTGACTCACTATTTTTGAAGCTAGAATTATTTAAGTGTTGTAAACCAAAGGAATTTATTTGGCAAAGTCTTTCATAACCTAAGATAGTTTCAACAACAAGCACAATTACAAGAGTCCCAAGGCTCAAAAATATAATCAGCTAAGTCTGTTGATATCATGGCTTGGCCTCCTAAGTAACACTATACCTCACACATGGGATAATCAGTGACCCCTGGGCACTATTTCCAAACTCCCTGCTACATGGCAAGATTTGCTCCTTTGGCAAAAGAAGGTATGTGATAAAATATTAGTTACATAAATGCATTTATTATTTTAAGATTACTGAATAGAACACACACGCGCATCTAGCTGACTCAGTGGCTTCTCTCACTGTAGCATAAGACAGAAAAAATACTTTAAAGTGATATCCATAAGATTTCATTACAATGTTTCCCAAAGGATCTGGAAGAGGAAGCTGTTTTGAGATACTCAGTTTGAAAGGTGGCCACTGGGAAGCTCTGCAGTTCACCCAGAACATCTGCTTCAGGGACGGTGATGATTCAACTTTCCCGCTGACTCTGAAACTAGATAGGAGCTAAAAATGAAGAAAGTGAGCAGCACATTTACTTATTACTCTTAAATTCTCTGCAACAGCAGTTTCAGATATTTGCTTTTCTTTGAATGACTTGTCCTGTTCATAATAATTATTTAGCCAAATTATTAGAGGATTTAATATTCTTTTATTTATTTGTTTATTTTGAAACAAGGTCTCTCTATGTAACCCAGGTCTGCCTCAAACTCATGGCGATCCTCCTGCTTCAGTCTCCTGGATGCTGGGATTACAGGCGTGCATCACCATGCCCAGCTGGACTGTAACAGTCTAATACCCGGTTTTTAATAGGACACATAGCAGTATTCCAGGGATACTAAAATCCATAAAATAAACATAACATTATCTTGGAGTTTTAGCTTTTTTAACTCAGATATGTGAGGGTAAATATTTAAGTAATGTAATTGGGTAAGAAGTTACAGTCATCATTGCAGTAATAGAAGTAAAGACGTTGTGAAGGGAAGTCACAATTTGCATACCTTTTTAAAGCAAAATGTTCAGGCTTCAGATAATTTTATAGTTTTATCAAACCACTATCAGGCTATTCCCATACCCTATAAAACACATCTTATGGTTCTAAGTATATCCTTGTCTTCATGAAAAAAGTTCGAAGCACACTGTCCTTACTTATTCTAGGATTAAAATCAACAAATTCTTTCTCAAGGACAACTCTGTGTTTATACGGAAAGGAGAACCAGCCACAATAGCTGCCTACTTGTTCAGAGTAGTTCAGGCAAATGAAACCTTTATGACAAAAGCTGAAGCAGTAGTGGCTATGTCTGTTTCTTTATTTTTGAGGTAGAAAAGCACCCCTCTGGGGGACATGTGGATTTAAGGAGATCATTCGACTCCTGTCAGGCAGTGTCTCCCACAAAGCAGATACTCCATCAATGGTGGTAACTACCTCCATCTTTGCTATTGCATGAAACTGATGAAGCCTATGACAAAATAAACCCATGGACTTTTCTGACCTATGCAGGAAGCCTAGAAATGGTCATCATTCAATAAAATACCAGCTTTGAACCACCAGGAAAGCTATAAAATCCACTGCAATAGGGAACAATTTACTGTTTTGCATGACCCAGTCTGCAGTCACAAATAAACCATCAGATGCTTTCTTCTTCTTTTCTCTTCATTCCTCAAGCAGCTTCTAGTAATCATTACCACTGAGTATCAGTGAATTTGGACATCTTTCTTTTAATTTCTAGATATCTAAAAATGGTTTTGCCTACAACAAAGTTATCTTTTTACTAAAGATTACTACCCATCCACTATAAGCAGCCTGCAAACTCCTTGCTGAGGAGAATGGCTGCTAAATTTGTTAAACCTACATTGTATATCCTTCTATTTTAAGGCCACTAAAGTTCTTTTTTTAATATTTCCTCCCAGTCTTAGAAATGACTTCAAGAACCTAGATTTGTGGACACAGTATTCTGAGGCCTTCTTCTACTTTATACATTAATAGGTACAGCAATTACACGATGCAGCCACGAGTCTAGGGTAGGGCCTGGGATTCTGCGGTCTTAATAAGTTCAGACTACAAGAAGGCAGCGTGGGCCAGGTTTCAGGCTCATTCATAGCTAACTTAACTCTTGCATTTTATGTTATGCGTGAACATCTCACAAAGCTCCTCCACTGGTTACCAAGAGAATCATCTTACCTTATCCTAATGTTTAATGAGTATTTAAAGACCTAAAGGGCCCAGCTGGCTCATGCTACAGGGACTTTGAATGCACAATGGGTTAAATCAGTGAAGATAAGGACTTTCTTTAGTAATGGGTGAGGGCTGCTATCATAGTTGCTTACTAGGAAAATGGCATGTATAGTTTATGAAAGTACACTGAACTATGTATCTATGATTACAAAAGATTAAGGAGAAAGTCAACTCCCACAGTAGCTACTATTTGTTAGCTACTAAGGATTTCGCTGACTCATTTCTTCATCTTTTGTCTTTCCAAAAAACATGCCCCCCCTAACCACAAAATGGCTCCGGGATTCTTAGCTCTCAGCAGGGCAAGGAGACAAGCACACACTCATTCTACTCTGTACAAAAAATGTCTTTTCTCTCAAAGATATTTGAACTCTCTTTGCTCTTTTCATATCAATCCTGAAGTTGTCGTCCAACAGAGTGTATATACATTTTAATCAGCATTATTTTTAGGGGAAATGATGTACTCTAATTAATGGCTCAAGCATTGTGCTAAGTATAACTGCCTGACTGTTACAGCTTTGTGCTAACTGTGTGATGGCTGTTTGTGCTTTGTTTATTCAGTCATGTTATTATTATCATCTCCAGATAATCAGCATTTACTTTCAGAGCATAAACAATATTCAGAGTGTAAAAGGTGGTGCCATTCAGGCCCACAGTTTTGTTTGATGTATTACACTGTGGCATCTCACAGCCATTGGTGCAGGGAGGTCCTGGTCGTGCATGCGTGGTGTTACTCTGTGGTGCAGATTGGTATGGTAACAGGCTACATTTTGTGAGGCTTTAGGAAATTGTAACAAAATAAAGGAAATCATAGTATGCCCAATATACTCCACAAAAGACAAATTTTCCTTCAGTCTCTGTTCTTATTCTCTTTATACTTCACCCTCACATGATAGAAACTAACCACCTGTAGCTTGTGCTAAATACTACATGCAGAAAGATTATTGAAGCATAAAACATCAGAAGGCATTTAGTAGTGCTGTGTTAAGCCATATTAGAGCCCAAGGCATCAGGATACACCAGTAATACTGATGCTGCCTTTATTCAAAATTGTGATAGTTTGTGTGTTAAGGATTTTCTTGGCATTCATTTTGATTTTTAATAATCACATTAAAGGTTATTTGACTTGATCACTGAACTTTTCTTTAATGACTCTTTAAATTTCACACTCAAGATTAGGGACTTATTATACACTTGGCCTTCTCATTTCAGAGAAGATATCTATTTGGAAAAGAAGAAAACCTATAAAGAAAAGACTGAGTTAATGTCACCATATATTGAGAAAAAAGAGAAAAGATGACAGGTTTAGTTTTCACGAATTGGAAATTAAAACTAATAGGATGTGCATCTTTTTGCTGAATATTGCAACTGCCATGAGCAGAGAAAATATATTGAACATTTTTTCAAAGGGTTTTCAGGGTGTTGGCTTGAAATCATCTTAGAAAAGTCTTTGTTTTAGTTTATTTGGGTCTGCTTCATCTTAATAGGTCTTGTCTATAATAACTTGAAAGTTTCAAAGTTCAAATTTTAATGCATATGTTATAAATGTTGAGAACTCAGGTAGTTACAGGAGGTGCCAAATGTCAGGCAATGGGATAACTTTATGATTTTCTGCAAAACAAAGTCTTTATGCTGGAAGTTGTAATTTTTAAAAAATTTCATCCTTGAGATATTCCTAGGCACATACTTAGTTAGAAAGGTGTGTTCAGTGGAGCAAGTAGAGGTTTCTAACTCAAAGTTCATGTGACACAAGACAGATTAAACTCCATGCTTCCTGAGGCTCAATTTTTGTATGTTAAAGGAAAGAGCAATACCTGGTACAGATATTACCCTAGTTATTTTTCTCATTGCTGGAACAAAACGCGCAACACTCACAGGATTGAGAAAGAGATTATTTCATCACATAGTTTGTAGAGTTTTTAATCCATAGTTGGCTGGCCCCAAGGCAGGACAGCATAGCATAAGCACAGGGCAGAGGAAAAACAGTCCATGGTAAGGCAGGCAGGAAACAGCAACAATAGCAGCAAGCAGCAGGTAGCAGGCAGCAGAAGTAGCAGCAAGCCAGTCTTTCCTTTTCCCCTTTGTATTTCACCCAGGAGATAAGCCTATTAACTGGTGCCACCTGTACCCAGTGTACAGCTACACTTTTCCATATACAGAACGTGCCAAACTCATTTAATTATCACAGACCCTTACTCCCAATATCACACAACCTAGATCCATCCACCTCTAAAAGCACCACCTATGAAGTGCATGAAGCTTTGTGGGGACATCTAGATACAAACCACAACAGCTATCTTATCAGGGTATTTTCAAAGTAATGCATAGGAAGTCCCTTTGTAAAATACGTACCATCATGTTCATTGCAAGGAATTAACCATGAGTTTGCTAACAAGTGCATGTACATAGAACACCCTAATCCAGATTTAGCCTTTTGTAGTTAATTGTAATTAAAGAATATATATCACTGCAATAAATGTATAGGATTTTATGTACCATCTCTATTTAGTAAAGATATAAATACATCTAATCAAGTACAATTTGTTGAAAGTTGGTATCAGTTTATTTATCGATCAAGCCCCAAATCTAGATTATTGCATTGTCTTCATACCTGTTCTGCCCAGCTCCCTTGATATAAATGCTTCCAAACTTCAGCCCTACTTATGTTTTGTTTTCCTCAACCTATAAGTCAAAAGAGTTATTTTAAAATATCAGTCAAATCACATAATTGCCCTACTCAAAGCCTCCCAAGGGTTTACTGTCTAACTCAGCATAAAAAATAAATCTCTTAACAATGTGTCTGACAACTTTCAGAACCCCATTTCTTTTGACTTTACCCCATTCATGTCCTGTCATTTTCCCCTTGTTTCTTACATTTCTACCACACTGGCTCCTTCCCCCAATCCTTTCTCTCATCCTGCTCTTGGAGAAATTACTTACATTTTCTGTGCAACTTCCTATGCATTGCTTTGAAAATACCCTGAAGTAAGAAATTACTTACATTTTCAGTTTTTGTATATAAGATAGGTATGATAAGAGCTTCAGAGATTTTTTCCAGGATCCAAATTAAAATACAATAAGTACACATAATGTAAAATGTCAGTGTATTTTTATTACCTCAATCTGATTTTCTTCAAAGTCTCTGAGTTAACTTCTAGATTGACAATTATCTAGGAGTGTGTGACATTTCTTTATTGCTTATTGATATAAAGCATCATTAAGACTTTACTGGCAGAGAAAGAAAATTTATAGATTTCAAGTTTCTCTGACCCTTGCAGCTATTTCTTAGATACTCCCAGTTTCCCCTGAATTCTTTCTTTACTCTTTGGAGAAAGAATTGCTTTAGTTTTTTTTTTCCTATTGTAGTCATTTCAATTTAATGTGATTTTTCCACTTTAACTTCATACTCATAATTCATTCATTCCATTTGACACCTCCCTTTCCAGTATCTTTGATTTTTTCCACAACTTCCACTATTCACTCTTTGTGCTCTCATACAAGAGCACGGGCACATTTGTTTAACCTCTCTGGAAATTTTGTGCTTTGATGGGAAAAGACTAGCTTTCTAGCAATGATAAAAACTGAGTAATTCCTTGAAGAAATGTATGATAGGTCAACTATAAACTGGTAAATAGAATTTGGATATGAAGCAGAAATGTGGTCTCAAAACGAAGTCTCATTCAGCTGGTCTAAGGGACTGGATATAAATGGATTTAACAGCAAGGATGTCTTTGATTATGAGCTCCAAACTAGGAAGTTTACATTTTCTCAGTGTCTTGGTTACTTTTCTCTCTTGTTGAGACAAAATACCTGATGCCCAAAGTGAAGTATGGAGAGGTTTATTTCTTACAGTTATGGAGGTTTTAGTCTATATTCAGCTGGTTCCAAAGCAGGTTGGCGAGGCTGAAAGGGCAGCCATTCATGGCGGCTGCAAGTTGCAAGAGTGAACCTCGCAAAAGAGAACCCGCCTCCTTCCACCCCTGGGTGGGTGCAGAGCTCACACTGCCAAACCCGGCGCTAGACAACAAATCAATCACAAACGCTAGATTCAGCCGCTTCCATGACTCCATGAGGCTGTCATGACTCTGTAACACTCAGCTTGTGAAGCAGTAGCTAAGCCTGAAAGTGGCAACAAAACATCCTCAAGAGAGAATAGGTGGGGCGTGGAAGGTTGTGCATGCTGGTCAGGACAACGTGGGAGCAATGAGTCCATTCACTCACTCACTGCACTAACGGCTTTTGAATATGAAGGAGAGAGCTGTCTTAATGAATTTGTACTTTGTAAAAGTCTATGCTTGATAATTTTAATACTCAAATCTTCAGTTGATTTTTCAAAAGTGCAGTTAAATAGGATATAGCTCCCTCACTGTCTCATACATAGAACTCAAAAGGTTCAGATCAAAATACTATTTCTGATTTACCAACATCAGCCTATGCCAATAAAATTGCATGAACAAGTAAAGCAATTTGGAGGAAAGAGCATCACTTGGTGGTAGGTTTTACAAACTCAAAACAAGAGGGAAATTCACACTATTTAAGGAGTCAGTCCTTCCTGCTCTCTTCATTAAGCCAAGTTGGAAGATTTTTGTTGTTGCTCTGACAATGGATGTGGTGATTACTTCAAGTCTTGTTGTAGGAATTAGATGAGATAATACAAGGAAAAGGATACAGCAGCAGATATTTATTATCTCACAGTTCTGTCAGAAGTACAATAGATTAGCATCTTGCAAAGCAAAGTGTCCACTCTCTACATTCTCCTCTAGAACTTTGACAAGGGAAGAATTCCTTTCCAAGCCCATTCAGTGTTGGCAAATTCAGTTCCTTGCTAGCTTCAGCTGGGCGTTGCGTTCAGCTCCTAGAGGTCAGTCTCAAGTCTTTATGTGGTGATTTTTATACTCAAACCCAGAAACCAAGAATCCTCTCACATCAAATCCTTCTCATTTTTTTAATCTCTCAGACATCAGAAAAGGCACACCTGATTAGGTCAGGCTTACCAGAATTCCTTCCATTTTCTATGAGTCAGTTGATTCATAACCTATTGCTGGCTTGGTATCCCACTGTATATATAGGTCTGCTTATACTCAAAGGGGAGGAGTTACACAAAGCATGGATCTTGTGGTGCCAGAAATTTTGTCAGCCATCTTAGAAGCCTGCATACAACAATTTCTAAGGAATGATTGTTACTGTAACCAGTGAGGAAAAAGTAGGACCTTTAGGGGAAGAACACTTGCAGCTAATATGAATTTAGAATAGTACGGTAATGTATTCCATAGAAGCAAAGTATGCCTAAAACAAAGTCACAGGTCAGGACATCTGGGAATATGAAGGAGCTTAGGACTCTTTAACTTAGGAAGTGACCAAGAGAGGATTTGGTGACCTGGCTACCATATATGAAATAGTGCCTTGACTCCAATTGCACTGTAGGCAGAAAAGGAGAAAATGTTTAAACCAGAGCAGACAATGATGGGGTTATCTACAGTGAAGGATAAAACTTGGTATAAAGATGGTTAAAACTAAAATTAGTTGCCAAAGGGGCTGTTCAGTCTGTGTGTCTGGAAATCTTCTAAACTAGGGTAAACTATCCCTTCCTTGAGGTGGTTTGGGTATAGCCCTGCCTGAAGCCAAGGGGAAGAGAGAGTGTTGCACTCGCTCCCTTCTGCTCTGTGGTTCTGAGTCTCAGGAGGCAACCTGCCTTTTAAAATTAGAGCTCACCCTAGAATCCACCACAATATTAAACTGTGTCTATGAAAAAGAATAAGGTTAACTCAGGATTCCTTGATTAGGTCCAGTAATACAAACACTGAAAAGCCTGTGTGCAGGCAGCACAGCTTTTGGCAGCAACACAGAAAGAAGAAAGAACAGTAATACAATAACAACAAATGACTTCTGGTCCAGGCCTCTCCCGCCACCCACCACATCCCCTTTGATACTGCGAGGATCTGAATTGCTCAGCACTTGGACGCTTCACTCTCACATGTCACTGTTGTGCTGAACCTTCCCAGGCATGTACAAAGCTCACGGCTCAGGAGGTTAACTTTCCAAAGCCAAAATGCTTGACCAATTTGAAATCTATTTGTGGAATTTGCTATTTTCACCATTGAACCATGAAAAATAACTTAAACAAAGAATGGTAATTGCCTTGCCCATCCTAAAATATCTCTAATGTTTTATTATCTCATGTTATTTACATATATTCTTTTTTCTCTTTTTATGTCTGGAGTTTCTGATGTGAGAAAAGACTTATTCTGATTACTGTTAGTGTCTCTGGTTGATATAGTTTTCTCATCAGAAGACATCAGCATTTGTC